>JAZHYW010032312.1:0-10301 GCA_037355805.1 Ixodes ricinus | reverse complement strand
TCTCATTGAAATGATTGGCTGGAAGTGAAGCTAGCAAAGCCTTTACCTCGTTCGAACGCCAAGATCTGGCGTCTCGAGCAGCTAGCTTTGCGTCTAGCCCCTAATCACTCCGATCAGAGCTCCGCCGTGTGAGAGACAGTTCTCAAATGCTGGACTTTGAGATAGATTTGTAAGTGCATTCTCTCGGTCTCTCTCGAGATAGATCAAAAGGAAGATCAACGACTGCGCAGCAATCGATTCCAAGTAATGGCTAAACATTTTTATTTCATTTTCTAGAGAAGAGATAAGTGAGTTGCTCTTCAATTTTAATCTAACGGAGTTAGCGTCGTCCATATCTCTCGTGGCGTTGGATGAGGCACGTGTATCTCTCCTGAGAATCGAAATGTTCCGCGGTTCCACGTTCTTCGAAAGAGCCGGATTGCCGAGCTTTTTGAAATTTCACCTAATCGAGGTTAGACAAGGTATCTCCACGAACCTGGATCGAGAATTCATCCGAAACGATCCCTTATCTGGGGTTCGGCCGACGCGAGGAGCTGGTACGCCACGCCTTTGTGGGGCTGGCGCCGCAACGGTGCAGGGGAGCAGCAGCCAGGTGGCGCAAATCGCCGCCCGTTTCGAAAGGGCTTCACTCGTTTATTCGTCGATTCATCCATCTAGGGACATCTGCGCAGACACTCCATGGCTGTGTTCCGAATCTCACCCAAATGGACCCGAGTTACTCCGGCGGGTCGTGTCGCGTGACAACACATATTGAAAAGTGCTGGACGCGGGTAGGTTTTGGAACGCCGAGGTACAAAACCCTTACCCTGGAGTGATATCGAGTAAATTTTGGAGCACGGCCCATGTCAGCGATGGGACCGTTGCTCCATTAAGGCCTGCTGCAACCTTCCACGTTTCGCCGAACGTGAGAGGGATTTGCGCCGACACTGCACCAGAAGCGAAATGTCTCGACATGGAAACTAATACCGCAGGCTCCGTTCAGTATACCACCTAGAAGGCGAGGCTTGCGCGTTACTTTGTCGTCACCAGCCAGCGTCACGGCAAACGCGCTGAAGCCCATCGATCGAGAGACGCCACAAAGCGGCAGACGCATTCGTGTTGGCGTCGCGTTCGTTGTGAGACGCTACGATACGCGTTGGCGACGATGCTGACGCTAGCTATGCGGCGAGCAAGTCGTCTGCTTCTTTGCAGAGGTTGCGGTGACGTCAGAACGACGCCGAGCTCTGATTGGCTCTGAATGGCGGGATAGTGGGTAGACCTCGAAGCAAGCTGCCTCGAGGTATACCCACTATCCTTCAGTTAGAACCAATCAGAGCTCGGCGTCGTTCTGACATCACCACAACCCCTGCAGAAAGAAGCAGACGAACTTGCGCTACGCATCGGCTTGTCTTGGCGTCGGCTTTTCTTCTATACCCCTTTTCCACCTCAAGAACGGCAGTAAAAAGCAGTCCGGCTTGTCGCGGAGCATTACTGATTTCCCCATTTATGTAGATAATTAATGATATATGTAGGTGAATTGTGGATTAGATATGTGTTCTCTTATTAAGACGTACACGTTCCAAACGCTAAAAGCATCCTTCCTACGACAACCAAATCTCGTAAGAACTACTTCGCGTCGCGTATGAACAATGCGCAAAACTTACTTTTTTTTCTTGAGGTGAAAACGGGTATATATGGTATTAGCTCGCTGGATCTTGACCGTGTAGACTATAGTGCGAATTTTCGGAACCTGGCAGTACTCGAGAAAATACGAATAATTTCTCGCGCTTTGTGTACTGCGTTCAGTCCTAAACGGACAGTGCGGTGGGAGGTACCACGTGCTCGTAAAGCCAGTCATATTTCGCCACCAGATCACGGCCGGCGTGTATTCCACCGCACTGCAGCTTGAAGGGATAAGCAAGCAATGATTTTTTAACTGGTTTGAGATTTGCACTGAAACAGGCTACACTAAACCTAAAAACAAAACAAAAGTTTTTTTGTTTTTGGGAGTTTGAATTATTTTGCGAGTTATATAATGCAAATTAAGATTACAAAAAGAAGCAACAAGTTGTTGCTCCGTTACACAGTCGGAAAGATGCAGTGATTGGAGGGTTGGTGCGAAGCGCGCGCTGGCCAATTGGCTGCGGGTTAAGCCTGATTCACATGGTGTGATTTTACTTGCCATTTCGCAGTTGCAAAGTCTCTCGTGCTAAAAGAAAAAAAATAATCCTGGGGAAGTTGCGATGTCTGTCGGCGTGCGTCGTCGCCTCGTCGCTAAAGCCACTTGCATCGTCGTAGGTTCGGGCTTCGCACGCGATCGGCGAATGGACCCGGGCTGTTTATACTTCGCACGTCGGCGAACCCAGCGCGCGCTGGCGTAGAACGGATGTTCGTCGTCCACCTCGCCGCTCCTCGTCATAGAATCCAGCACGGTGGGATCAAAGCAGCGATTCGGGGCAGATAAGCTGCACCGTAACGTAATACGCAAAAAAAAAAAGTTACACAAATGTTATGTAAAAAAAAAAAGGAAAGGTTACAATGTCGTGTTTGTCAAAGCATTCGCCGGCCGACTTCGACGGATTTGATGCACTCGCGTTTCGCGGCAGCCTTCCACGTTGATTTACGTAAAACATCGAAGGGAGCGGATGATCCCTAAATTACGGCGTTTACGCGTTCGAAATGGTAGCGCACTCCGAATAAACATTCCGGGCTTCAACTTTGTTTTCATCGCACACCGCTTCTGCATTTGGTATTTGCTGTTTCGAGCGGGGACGGCTGCCGGCGAGATATACGACTATAGCATGTGATCATACATAGCTCATACACGAGGTCGTCCCGAATTCTGATTAACTCTACCTTTGGTTCGTCATCGAGCTCACAAGCTTTGAATGGCAGCCCGCTGTGAAAGCGGGCTCGTTAGGCTTGCACAAAACCCGGAGAGCCGCGAAGAGTATAGTGCGATTTTAGGTGTGGACTGGAGCGCTCCACCGCGCGTCAATGATGTTCCTAATCCCAAACGTTGTACGAATACGTAGATGTGCGTAGTTTGTAAAAATAAATCCTACCAAGTAAACCTTCGATATCCTCACCATCTGGAACTCTTCCATTTATCCCCGTCCCGCGCTTCATTGTTGACACCGCGGAGAAAAAAACAACAACGAAAAACATGTCTTTTGTCACACTCGGTGGATTTCAAGCGCATCGAGAGTTCCCAACTAATTTTATTTCAAATGTCTAAGGATAATTTTTGTTTTGTTTATATAAAGGTTCGGTAGTTCCATGCCTGGTCAAGAGGGGACATAGACGGCAATTTAAGAACTGTAATCATAAATTTTGTAAGCAGAACGTTTCGGCCACGTAATAGAAATCGACAAGAGTACCGTGATGCCCTCGGAGAGAAGAGATGGAGAGAAGAGAGAGAGTAAATGTCACCAAAGCTTCGTATACTATAGTGTGTGTATGCAAACGAGGCGGGTCCTTGCCGGGACTCAGCCGTGAAGCGACCTGGTCCCGATTCGTCTGGGTTTCTGGTTAGAGTTCTTAATTGCCGCCCATGTGTGTACGAAAACATGCATTGAGTTTCGAAGTGCCCCGCCATGTAGCATTTAGACTGTTTTGTATGCGTGAGAAAAAATCTAACTTATCTGAGGCGCGGGAACAACGATCATCGCATACGAGCGACGTCGCTTTGCGCGGAAACCGGCGAACGATAAAGAAAGCTTGCATGGAGCGCTTCAGGGTCGTGAAAGCTGGAAGAAATATTTGCTAAAATTCTGCATTCAAGACTTCCTGTCGCAATATTGCCGAACTGAATGAAGAATGAGAGCGCAGGCGAGGTTGCAAATCGCAAATGCAACGAAGCCCCCATACCAGGAATTAAAACGTAGCAGTCCATAGAAATGGCACTTACACGTGTATGTACCATATGTCAGTTGTTTTTCTGTCTCTTTTTTGGTTTATTGATATCGGGGTTTAGTTATGATTGTTGCTTGGCTGAATTTATTATTTGTTTACGTACCCCGATGCCATAGAAGAAAAGATAATCAGATGACCTCACCGAGCACTCGAAGACACTTTCATTGAGGCAACAGCGATTAGTCGAGAACTCCGCTGCGGTGACATCTGCTCCGTCGTCGAACGTGGAAAGAAAAAAAATAATATTACGAAATTCAAAAGTATTTTTTATTTGTTTTTGTGTAACTTATATACTGTAACATTGTCATGTGAATGTGTCGGGGCACGGGGCGAGTCAAGCCATGTGTTTGGGGCTTTCTGGCTTTTCGTACATCAGATAATTTGTGGGATGTCAAATAGAATTGGATTGTATATATGACTTGGAAGTATGATATTTGCGGGAAGGAAATACGTTCCGTGGAGCTGTGGGCAGGCTCAGGGCAATCTAAGCCTGTGCTAGCATTACGGCAACACTGCTGTTTCTCCGTATGCTTCGACCGAAACTCACGAAATCCGGACGAAACCGACATCAACCACGCAAGCGGCACGGCTTTCCTCCTCGCATCCTGGGCTCTTTTGTGACGTCAGTGCTTGTCAGACTTGTCACGCGCGCGTCGGTGCTCGCGTGAAGATGCTTGGCCTCCTCGCCCTCATATCCTCCCCTTTCCCGTTTTCGGGAACCTCAGACGTGAACAACTATGGAAGCCTTGACCGATAGCCAACAGGGCCCGTGACTGTCAGTGTCCTTCCGTACCCACGTGATGAGCAGGCTCAAGCCCCCGTCAATGACAAAAAAGAAAAAATCCCCCTCTCAAAAAAAAGAAATGTATTTTTTGTTTACCATGTGCGAAGAAACGAAAGTGATAGCTGTAGCATTGTCGCGCAATGCGGGTGGAATGGTGCCGTCACGTACCTGAGGACGGAGGTGCGACGTGGTTAAT
Organism: Ixodes ricinus; assembly: GCA_037355805.1. Lineage (NCBI taxonomy): Eukaryota > Metazoa > Arthropoda > Arachnida > Ixodida > Ixodidae > Ixodes > Ixodes ricinus. The sequence continues at coordinate 5,427 of JAZHYW010032312.1, read as the reverse complement.
TCTCATAGCCGTCGTGGTTGGCGTCGTGGATGCCACCGACGACTGCCACCAGTGATCCGCGAAGTTAAGTGGGTTAAGCGCGGTGGAAGTTTCTAAAATCATCCAACATTACGCGTAAGCAACTGGATACTGCCAAGGCGGGATTTCACGTAACGCGAGCCATGTTTGAAAACAAGTCTTTCAAGCAGACGACACGATGATTTTCCCTTCGTCGCGCAATTCTTGGCGGGACGCCAGGGCCGTCCTCGCTCGCTCGCTCGCTTCGCGCGGTTCGGCGGACGGGACCGTCCCGACTTCCTCCCTGCAAAATAGGAGAAGAAAACTTTTTTTCAGTCTTTGCTTACAGCAACGACAGCGGACGAGGACGAAATCTCTGGAAAGTGTCGCCCATAAAGCTATCGGTTCTTAAATAGAGACGGACGAAAGCCAACCGCAGTACGCCCGGTGCGCTTTACGCCATTTGGAGTTTTCTGTTTGGACAGCCCTTTAGGCGGAGCGGAGTTCAGTGGGTTCGGCGCGCTGAGTATGCGCTTCACACCGTGCACCGGTGCACTGCGGAGAAGCAATACCCGCAAAGTAGACGCCGCTATTTAAGCATCTCGCTTCGTTACAGCGCAGCCGGGTGCTCACCTTTCCAAGAAAGACTCGGTCCCTGGGACAAGAGGACCTTTTTCGAGCACACTCGCTGGGTTCGAGGCAGTGAATTGTGCGAAGTGTTTTGAGTGGCACACGCGCTTTAAGAATGGCAGAAAGTTACTGGATGACAAGAAGGTCGGAAAAGGTCGCCCTCCCTCTCATCGTCTTCCAGCGATGTTCTGCCACTCTTGTAGCGCCAGTGCCACTCAACACCGTCCGCACAATTCTACTAGTATTTGACAAAAGCCTGCCGAATCATTTCAAAGGTCAATGTATCTAAACCGAATTTGACGCAGAATTGATGTTCGCTCTTCGCTCTGGGTTGCAGTCTATGGTGAAATCGCCATTGCGCTCGTGCACGTGTTCACGAAAACTCGCGTAGCGCAGCTCCAAATGTTTCCAGCCTCGACATCCTTTGTCGTAATGAGACACGAAGGTCCCCTGCCTTTGATTCCTGCGCGCGCATCACCGTGGTGTCCTCTTTTTTACGCTACAAAATCAGTCTCGAAAGGTTTTTGATCGCACCTCGTATATATTTTCTCGTTGCCTTATTTTTTTCTTTTTTTAGAACAAATGCAAACAATATATTTCTTTTTGTTGCGTACGCGCGTGACGTGACAAATGCGACTGAAATGTTTGTTTTATTGTACGCTGATTCTTCACGCCACCACCAGGCGTGTCAGTCGACAAAGTTCTTAACCGTCCAAACTAATTGACAAAGGAGTGGAAAGCCGAAAGGCATGGGTGTATTCACCCCGCGCGCAGAAAACGTATTTGCCCGACGTATACGACGGGCCACCCGCATGAAATTCAGAAAATCACAACATTCGAACAACCTATTGAGAGAGAGAGAGAGAATGAACATCTCTGTTATGAGAAAGCGATGGGGAGGAGTCCTTAGTCCAAGACGCCATGAGCTTTCCCTGCTTCCACAGCCCTCGACACGAGCAGGAGCTGGTCATCGAGGCTGGAGCTGGTCAGTGCTCTCTCCCAAAGCTCGCATGAAGACTGGAAGTGGCGTGGCCGACAGTCACTTCACGAGGATCGGACGGAATTCGAGCGGAGCTCGTTTTGGGGCGCGGTCTGGGAAGAGCTCGCTTTTTCTCACAGCGCCAAGCGAAAGGAATGGATGCGACTGTTCTCGCTGTCCCTCACCCCAAACCCGATCAGCTATTTTGGGCGAAGACCGAGAAGAGGGTTCTCCGGGGGGATTATCTCAACGGAGAACAGTTCTCGTTGTTCTCGGTGTCGCGTCGAGGAGCCATTCGACGTTCGCTTCCCGCGAATGCCGAGCATCAAGCCTTGGATAAAAGGCACTCTCAGGGCTAGGAGCTCTGGTACTCACAGCGGAAGATGACGCAGCAGAAACGGTAGTACGCAACACGAATAAGGTAAAAAAAATGAAAGAGGAAGTGGAAATTTTTAAAAGGGTTGAAAAACTCTCGGAATGCTCACTCAACATGGAGAGAGAGTCGCGCTGAGCAGTTTTCGCACAGTCCAAAACGGTGGCAGACATTTTTTTGTTTGCTATTTGGGAGGGAGAGAGGGAGGGAGGGAGGGGAGGGGAGGGAAGGGAGGGGGAGGGAGGGGGAGGCAGAGAGAGAGAGAGAGAGTCGGACCAGTTGCATCATCGTCGGCAAAATAATGGCTGCCAGAAAACGAAAAAAGGAAGTGCGTGACGGGCACTTAGAAACAAGAAGAACAAACAAAAGGATGTATCGCAGCTTTCTGGGGATTATTAGGATATAATTAGAGCCCTGCATATCCGCGGATATCCGCAGCCAACTGGCGGATGCGGAAAAGTATGAATCAGATTTGGCGGATGCGGATGTCCGCGCGTCCAGATCTGCATTCTTGCCACTGTGACGGCGTCGTCGCCTGTGGCGGCGGCTAGGGCGATGCCAATTTCCTCGGCTGCCTCTGTAGCTGTTGTGTGGATTGTGAGGGCGGTCATTTCTTGTTCTCCTGCATTGGTTGCACATATAGCATGGGCTGGCTGATGCGGATACGGGGACGCGTCGGTGTATCTTGCAGTTGGGCTATCGCCGTATTCGGGGCTCATGGTTCGTGCTCTAGCGATGCGCCGAGCCTTATTGTAAACCGGATCCATGTTCTTCGCGATCTGGGCTACACGAATAGTTTTCTTAGGTGCAGAGGTACTTGTTCTTCGTGTTCTTGAATGGAGGTTGTCGCGTAGCCTAACTTTCTCAGGGTGGCTCGGCCGGTAGCTGTTAATTTGAGGCGTTCTAACTGGGAGATCTGATGTGCCTCTTGTGTCTCTTCCCAGGTGTTGTGGATTCCTAGTCGCAACAAATTCTTCGTTGAAGCCTTGGGAGATTGCCCTAAGGCGGTCTTGTATATATGCTTGGCGCAGGGAAATATTAAGCTTTGTTTTTCGGTCGTTTTGAGGGCCCAATATGGCGTGCCATAGGCGACCCGGCTAATGAGTATGGCTTGTACAATGCGTAAGGTATCAGATTCTTGCAAGCCAAATCTTCGATGTGATACACGGTGTATTAGGTGCATGAGTCGGGAGAGTGTTCGTTGAAGCGGTGCAATGGTGTGCAGACCCGTTTCGTTTTGGGGGATCGTAAGGCCAATGATACGGAGGTGGGGTTGGGAATAGGGCTTTCCTGCTATGGTGATCCCCGGATCCGGGATTCTTCGTTTACGTTGTTGCGCCGGCTTCGTGCAGAGAGTTAGGAGGGCGGACTTTTCCGGAGCACACTCAAGGCCCCTGGCGCTGAGATACCGATGTGTTTCTTTGATGGCGCTTTGCGTGGAGTCCTGTTGCTCGCCCATGGATCCCGTAGGGGTCCATAGGGTGAGGTCATACGCGTAGAGTGCGTGCCTTAGATGCGGGATATTTTGCAAGAGTGTGGGAAGGTCCTTCATAGCGATGTTAAATAGAAGCGCGGTGATATCACGGAGCCTTGAGGGGTGCCTTTGAGGATGGTCTTGAATGTGTTCGAGCGGCGATGTCCGATGCCGATGGTTGCAGTACGACCGGTGAGGAAAGCCGTGATAATAGGAGTTTTCGTGGATGGTTTTCGCCGTCCCGCAACGCTCTCCGCAACCCGCTGCGATACCCGGAACTCTTCTTCGTTGCGGAGGGCTTAGCGGAGGGGAAACGCGGGACGTAGATTCGTTGCCCGCAATCGAGGGAGGTTAGTCCCTGAAGAATGGCTTGGTGAGAGTAGTTGTCAAAAGCACCCTTAATGGTTAGGGCAAGGATGCAACGCTTGTGTGTGCTGGTGAGCCGATCCATGATTTCTTCTTTTAGTTACAAGAGGACATCTTGGGTGAAAAGGTGGGGTCAGAAGCCGTACACGGTGGTCGGGAAATGGCCGTTGTCTTCGGATTTTTTTGGAGAGAGGCGGTTTTGCACCATGGTGTTCCAGGAGCTTTCCCACACAGGACGGGAAGGAGATGGTTCGGAGGCTAGCTGGAGCAAGCGGTTTTCCGGGTTTTGGTATTAGGGTGATGTCGGCATGCTTACATTGGGGAGGGGGAGGGAGGAAGGGGGAGGGCAAGGGCACCGTGCCGGCAGTTTAATGTTCGTTAATATAATTTAGGAGGGTCTCCAACGCAGTGACGCGTCGAGAATCCGGAGCAACTTATTGGAAATCGTGTCTTTGCCTGGCGTGGTGTTTTTGGTTAAGTGGTGAACCGCTGCTTCCATCTCCACAAGTGTGAAGGGGGCGTCCATTTCGGGATTGGGAGCACCCATGTACGGTTGGGAAGGGGGGGGGGGTCTGGGTCTTGTCGGTCGTATCATGCCACGGTTTCTTTAGTTCCTGGAGGAGCTCTTCTTCTGTGCCTTGGTAGTTATAAATAAGCCGTCTGAGGTGATGGGCTGCGGCCGATGTGGATTCTTTGTTGCCCCCCGAAGCAGGTGCCATGTGCGCCTGGTGCCGAGGGTACCTTGGAGCTTCGTGTCGAACTGCGACCAGTTCTGTTGGCTGAGATGTTTGGCATATGTTGCCGCTTCTTGTGTTATCTGTGCTATGCGAAGGCGACGTTTTCTATTGGTTCTCCGTTTTTTTCCAGCCTTTTGTTAGCCCTCGCCGGGCCTCCTATAGGTGTAAGAGGTGTTCGTCAATTGCGGGGCAGTCTTGGGTTAACTGTAATTCCTTGGTATGTTTTTTAGCTGCCTCCAGCATTTGTGCTGTCCATTCTTCAATCGCGTGGATGGAGCTCGTCGGTGTTGTTTCCCGGAATTTTTTTCCAATTGGTGAGACGGGCAGTGCCTATTCTTTGTGGTGCGGCTTTATGATGGGGGTGCTGTAGCTGTATGATATAATGGTCACTTCCCAATGTTTCTGTGAGGCATTCCCAGGTTGGATCATTGAGTCCATATGTAAGCGTAAGGTCCGGAGTAGTGTCTCGTGAGACACTATTACCCAACCGAGTGGAGGGGCATTTGGGTATTACACAAGTGAAGATTGTTTTGTCTAATGGCTTCATGGAGTTGCTGTCCTTTTTGTTGTCCCTATGGTAAACCCAGGTTGTGTGATGCGCGTTGAAATTACCAATGATCGCCAGTCCGTGCCCTTTTGTTCTTTGTCTAACGGTCTTGAAGAGGCGGTCCATTTCGTTGAGGGGTGACGATGGGGGGCTATATATGTTGAGGATGAAAAGGCTGGCTTGTGTCTTCTTTTTTTGGGAATGAGCTCTACGAAAACATAGTCCAAGGTTGTGGGGAGGGTGTGTGCCAGCGCTGTTTGAGTTGTCTGTACCAAAGTGGCCGTTCGTGAGTCAGGATCGGTGATGTACGTGGTGTACACTCCC
>JAZHYW010032310.1:0-22683 GCA_037355805.1 Ixodes ricinus | reverse complement strand
TACTGAGATTACACGCTTGTCCCTTCTGTCCTCATACTCCTGGGTTTTTAGTCTTGGAAGTTAAAGCTTCGGTTTTTTTCATTGCTTGGTTGCTGGTAGATGCTGGAGGAAGCTCGTACTGTTACTTTGAAACATCAAGTTTACAAATTGAGCACTAACTCGTATTGATGGTCGGATACAGAAGCTAGATTTGTCACGTCAAGGAGGTTGTCGTAAAACAGTGGGCACGGGACTGAATATAGCGTCGGAGCGGGCGACCAAGGCGCATTCGAGAGTATCGAAGAAGACTAGGTGTGTGAGTTTTGCGCGAAAGCAGGACGATCGGCCAGAGATGTGAGAATGTGGTGTCGAGAGAACTTCAACCCGGCTGACTGCATGACTGTTATCTGAGCCACATAAACCAGAGGAGAAGAGAGTAACAAGTGAACGACACTCTGCAGCCGAGGAGGTAATTGACCAGGTTATTTCACCCAAGCATCACGGTAGTCATTTCAACGACCAAGAAAAAGACGTCCAAACATCAGCACAGCAATACCAGCAGCATGCCAAGGAATTGGGTTGTGTGTATGTTTATACAGCCTCGAACTTGATCTGCCTCAACGGGCGATGAGTCTCCCAGCTGTAGATGAGCAATTTAGCCAGTGCAGTACGACCGTTAGCCTGGAGTCTTTAACGTGCATCACGCAGTAGTGATACACGACTGCACGCCGGTACAATGCTCATCCAGATCGAAACGGGCAAAGGTGGGGATTGAACACACGATCCGGGGCTCTGCAGCGCGAGCTTTCACTCCACATTCTACAAGCTGGTGTGCGCAAGCGCCCTCGTCCACTGATCCCCCCGGTGCCAAGGAATAACATATAATAAATGACAACGGTACAGTGGTCTGCAACAGGTAGCTTTTCAGTGTTTGAGCAACCAGGTTGAGATCACGTGACACCTTCCTGCTATATGTGGCTTGCAAAATAGAGATGCTTAAGTCATAAAGCAAGTAATAATTTGATTTTTTTTTTACTAAAGATATCAGCATATGTATTTGGCTTTCACAACTTTTGAAAGCTGCCTCTGAATGCATAGAGTGGTTTCCTTCATAATCTTACCTCCATGGAGAACTTCCCAGCTGGTAACGGGGCCGTGAAACGCAGACCCCCTGGAAGTCGCACAGGCGCCAAGTGCATTACAGAGGGCCTGCAGCATGTCCTCCGAGCAGAGGGCCCTTTCAGTAGCCCGGCAGCCGGTGGATTCTGTTGGAATGATGGGGTAGGGGGAACTCAAGCACTTGCAAATTAACGGACCTAAGAAAACTAGTAGGCAGGTACGAAAACATGCTACTCGCCCCCGCAGCGTTTGCCTCACTGGCGCTTTGTGGTGAAACAAATCAGCGGCGAGCGACTGATGGAACACGCGTCAGAAGAACAGTGCGTCTTGAGTTTAACACGTTAGGACGGCGCTTTATCGCGCGCGTGAAGCCTTGGCGTAGCCAGGTTTTTTGGGGGGCCGGGGGGGGGGGATTTGGGGTACGAGGTACTGAACACCCCTCCCTGGCAACGCCACTTGCATGAAGTGACATCGGATGTCACTTAGACACGGCGCTATCACTGCTAAAATGGGCTACCATCGAACACTGAGTCGTGACTGCGAAGTTTATGACCCACATACAGATATCCTACCGCACTCTGTTTGGACAAGTGGCATACAACCTGTCGCTGGGGGAAAGACTCAAAACAGATGACTGCGCACTCGGCTCGGTCGTACCTCACCGATCGCCTAATCCGCTACTTTTCCGTAACATTCCGTTTTACTTTGCTATACTCCTTTCACGTGGAACTGTTTGTGAATGATGCGAACTGTACAGAGACGACGTAACTCACCCCAGCGATCGCCATGGCGCGGTTCTCCGGGTGCCAGCGCTGCGGGAGATCGGCCTGCGAAAGCTCGGCAGCCCGTTCAGCTCGCCGAAGAGGGCTGTAGCTGCACTTCGATGCTTCACGGACACACCGGGACAGTTGCTAGCGAAAAGGGGTCTCCGCCAAGAAGTAAAAAGGCTCACTCGCGTCGCACATCACCGTGCTGACGTTGGGGGGGCTCACGTCGACATCCGACCGCCGGAGACCGGGACGCATATTGGTGCTTCGTATGCTCCCAGGATAAATTCTTTCGCGTCAAACGAAGTAACGTACATTTCGAGGTATTTCCGGTCTCTTTTTTCCGTATGCCGCGTCCTCGTTCAAGCACTAGCAGTGGATTTCCGAGAGCCACAGAAAAGCTCGTCCGCAATGGCCGCGGAGAAAAGACGACACCGTTTTGTTTACCCTCGAGCTCCCGCCTTATCTATCTATCTGGCTATCTAACCTCTTACGCCGCGGGTCGATAAACAAATAAAAAGACCGGCGCCGGCTGGGATTCGAACCGTTGACCCTTTGATCGGCAGGCAGACGCGCTAACCACAGAGCTATGAAGGCAGTTTTTTTTATTTTTTTATTGGCTATGAAGGCAGTCATTCAACGCACTCTAAACGGTTGTTTATATCTTTACCATAGGACGCGCTTACAGCGCTGTCACATTACCGGTGCGCGTTCCATGCACGAGGGCTCATTCCGCTCTCGTGAGGCTGAGCACGGCCGCTAGCTCACCCTCTCCCGCGCTCGGGAGAGGGTGATGTAGCGGCCGTGCTCAGCCTCACGAGAGCGGAATAAGCCCTCGTGCATGGAACGCGCGCGCACCGGTAGCTGTGACAGCGCTGTAAAGCGCGTCCTATGGTAAAGATATAAACAACCGTTTAGAGTACCGTTGGTTGAGACTAGCTGAGACGCCAGAAAGTCTGGTCGGTACCATTTTGAGTGTTTGTGCGTATGGCGCGTGCTTTGCTCGCCTTCCTAAGTGACACAAACGCAACGTGCTAGGCTGCGGAGATCGTGCGCAGGGCTGTGAAAGTGTCAACAAATTTAGAATCGCCTCAAGAGTGGGCTGGCGCATCTAGAGTGTGCCGGCCACCTGACGAACGCGCATAACTCCGCACCGTTTGATGCTATTCGCATTAACGTAGATAATCATTCCCAAAGGATGGGTTCTTCTGATTTTATTTTTTGTTGAACTCTTGTAGTTTTGTCTAAGGATAAAAATATACAAGGTAGTATATTGAATGACAGAGCTATGAGCTCACCCTAACAATCCGTACCCCAAAAGCTTCATGTGCTTCGGCTTTGCTTGAACATGGAACCGTTCGCACTAAATAACGGAGCACCAGGCCTTTCTGTCTTCTTGAAGCCTCATAGTTACGAGCCATCCGTACCAGTCCTGCACCTCCAATACGTCAGGTGACACCCCTGGCAACGGTATAGCCCTTCCAGATGAGTCGCCTGATGTATCGGAGGTGCGGGTGGTACGCATGGCTCGTAATTTTGGCCTTATATAAGGCCGGGCAGGTATAGTGCTTCAGTATTCAGTGCCAACAGCTTTCATAATTCCTAAGTGATAGCCCTCCGTAGGTGGGTTTCAGACATTCCGTCATTTTTACGAAATTATGTGCCTCTGCTCTTACAGACTGTCTAGTTTCTAGATTACGTGGAAACTCCTGCCGGGCAATATGAAACCAGCCCTTTTTACCATTAAATTGAGAAAAAGGATAACTGTCCGTAAAGAGAAATACAGATGTTCCGTCATTTCCTTTAAAAAAACTATATGCCTTTATCTTAACAGACGATCTCAGTTCTTTAGATTACGGAAAACCATGCTGGCGCTATGGAACCCGCAACTTATACACATAAAATGGAGCGAACATTTTTTAAGCGGTTCCGCATACCCTTCTCCAAGTCGAAGATGGTCAGCCATCTCCTTGGATTCCCCTGAAATGAAGCGTCAGTTTCAATTATAAAATTAATAGTTTTCACATTTGATTTCGGTGTCATATGCATTCTTTTGCATGCATTTCAACAATAGACATTTAAATCCCAAAATTGTTCAACGATTACTGCCACAAAACATTTTGAACGGCGGCTGTAAAACCGAGCTTCGAAAAACGGCCGAAAAACGGTTGACGATATCGGCCTGAAAACGGTTGGTGATAATCGGTCCCAAAACCTTTCCCCGCGAGCGCCAACGCTTTGGACCGATCTGGAGGCCGGGTTAGAAATCATTATGGGGGCCGTTATTTCTTAAAACTTTGACCGATATTTGTCCGTTATTTGTCCACGCTGTTTTCGAAGCTGCCTGGGGTGTCACGTTCCTCCGAGTAGACAACGGCGTATTCGAGACTAAAGTTACGCACGACAGCCGAAGGAAGAAATCAATTTAATCAGCCGCACCAAAGAAATATGAGCGTGGAAGAAATTGGGAATAAAAATATAACAAATGGTTGAGTTACATCAAAGAGGTATCTAAAAGGTCACGATCGCTAGTTGCGCTCTCAGGTCTAATTGGGGCCAAAAGTTGACTCACTGTTTCTGAGTAACGATGGATGCGAAGCCGACCTTTTTTCGCTTGTATCGGTTTTGGGCCACGGTTTCCAGGGTGAAATCCTTGAGTCCGGCACGTCTTCCTGATCGACGAACGGCAACCGGCTCGTCCGTCAACCTTGATGATGTTGCATTTCGGCGAAACCAAAGTTTTTTTGTTGTTTCTTCTTAATAATATTAATAGTTTATTCACAGATCCGCATCAAGGTACAGAAAAAACCGTCTCACAAAAGCACTTGCGTGCTTGTGCGTGAGAACGGGCAGTCCACTGAAACAATAGTTTTACGCGGGTACTCGGTTTTTACAATCCTACAAACATTTTCTTCAAGCATCTATTCAATGTTGAAGCACAAAGGAAACAAAGCAAACACAAAACATATTCGTTACAATTTAGACATCACGTCTACAGTACTAAGGAAATAGCATGTGCCAAATACTCACAAACAACAAAAGAGCAGTCATGATACCCAGAAACGACAAAAGCGAGCATAATTGGTATCGCAAAGAAAATGCACAATAACAATAGAATAACAAATAAAAAACACGTTTGGTCAAGGTATTTGGTGGAAATCTACAAGTAATTGTAATATCATACTCAGGGAATTGGAGAACGCACGCATGAAGATTTCATTTCCATGTTAATCTTGTACTATGCAAAAATATGCAGTAGAAAAAAATGATGAGTTCACGAGAACGACTTGTTAACCTTCACTTTCCTGTCTACACCATTTCCTCATTTCCTTTTTTACAGATTTTAAAGAACGGAGAGTGAGTAAATTTTCAGGAAGTTGGTTGAAATATGTGGGCACATAAAATTTTCGGAGCCTAGTTCCATAGTTTGTATATATTTTTGGTATCTGAAACTTTTCCGTTTTTCTCAGTTGCCTTTGTTTGATGGTATTTATTTTGAACTCGGATGCGAAGTAATGATTCGTTAGAATGACAAATTTGCGCAGCTTATTTACTGTCAATAGGTCAAGTTCTGACAGCTGATTTTCAAACACCATATTTTCCAGTTTGGTTCCATACGCGATGTTCCGCACCATCCTTTTCATTAACTTATTTATTCTTTGTTTTTTTGAAGTTGGAGCAGGATGCATAGATAGTAATTCCATATCTTAGTTTTGACTCTGCTAACATTTGATAAATTAATCGTCTTAGCCTAATATCCGCGGCGTTCCGCAATCTGTATAAATAGGATGATATTGTTCGTAAGTGATTTATTAGATGCTGTACATGGGAATTCCAGGACAGATGCTCGTCAAAATACATGCCTAGATATTTTGCCTGTGTGGTATATGAAAGTGGCGTACAACTGCACTGGGTGCACTGACTTGTATGCAAAAAGATGGGTTTTGTAAGGTTAATACGCCTTTGGTGCGTTCGAAAGCACATTAGTTGTGTTTTTGAATATTGACAAATATAGAGTTTTTAGATAGCCAGTTCATTACTTTATTGATGTCACTCTGCATGATCTTGACTGCCGTATCATAATTTTCATTTGCCAGGACTAATGCAGTATCGTCAGCGTATTGATAGAGGTTAGATTTTAGAGGTAATAAGGCTAGATCGTTCATGTAGATGTTAAAAAGCATAGGGCCTAAAACAGATCCCTGCGGCACGCCGCAAGTTGACTGCACAGCGTCACTGATGCATTTTTCTATCTTAACTCGTTGCGCCCGGTTGGAAAAGTAATTTTTAAACAAGTCTAGGAAATGCCCTCGAAAGCCAAGGTTTTCTAATTTATGTAGTAATATGGAATGGTCAATTGTGTCAAATGCCTTTGTCAGGTCAAGAAATATTGCAAGTACTATATTATTAGAATCTATTTTTTCATTCATGTAATCTGTCATGTCTTCAAGTAAAAGCGTAGTACTTAATTGTTGCCGAAAGCCATACTGGGTGTTGCTAATTAGTGAATATTTGTCACAAAAGGAGGTCATGATTTTTAAAACAAATTTTTCCATTATCTGCGAGATGACGGACATGAGTGCGATAGGCCTGTAGTTGCCTAATTCCTTTTTCCCTCCTTTTTATAAATAGGCCGGACTATCGCAACTTTAAGGTCATCCGGTATAATTCCTGTCTCCAATATTCCATTTATTACCGCCAGCAAAACATGTTTTAAGTTGTTATAGTTCACTTTTATATCTCGTGGCCTTAGTTGATCATATCCCGCTGGTTTTACGATTGACATACTGTTAATTATATCTTCTAGATCTGTATCTGTCATTAGTGGTAAGTATGCCGAGTTCGATACATTCGACAGTGGCTTTGCAGTCTCTGTAGTATTGCTTACTGGTCCACGCAAATCTTGTACAACTTTAGCGAAGTAATTATTGAAATTGTTACTGAGGGTAGAGTAATCGGTGGCTCCAAAGTTTTTCTTTATACATTCGTCAACGCTGTCTTTAGGTGGTTTTCCCATAATTTGATTTACAATATTCCACGTTTTCCTTAGGTTTTTCCCACAATTTCGGAGTTGTGTCACATGAAATCTCTTTTTTGCTAGTCTAATTTTCGCCGTCACTCTATTCCGTATCTGCCTGAACTCTTCCTTTAGTGTTGCATCTTGGGGGTTTTGCTTACATCTATTCCAAAGTCTACTTTTTTCATAACTTAGTTCTAGTATTTCGTCATTAATCCAGACAGCTCCCGGCTTCCGCTTTTCTAGTCTTATTTTTTTAATAGAGCTGTCATATATTCCTTTGAATATTTCTATCACTCTTTTGTAAAGGTTTAGGTGGTCTAGGTGCAGTAAAGCGTTCCAGTTATATCCTTTAATTTTGCTGTCTATTTTTTATTATCTAGAATTTCTTTGTATTGTTTTCCCGGCGAGCTTTTGCTTTCGACCTCACGCATAACCTTTAGAGCGACAAAATAGTGATCGGCTACTTTTTGTTTTATTATTGCCGCTATAAAATTTAAGGTACAAGTGCGCACTATTATATGGTCGATACAAGTTTTTGTTACTTTATCACCCAAGTATTCTTCCCGTGTGTAACCGTTAATCATATTTTCCAACCCGTAGTTTGCCAATATATCAAGATATTCTTCAACTCCGGTTTTGCTGCGGCACATAACATCGATGTTGAAATCGCCTGCTAATACGACATGATCATTATTATTAAAGGTGTTCAAGAGTTTTATGAACTCATCGTAGAATAAGTTCAGATTACCACTGGGTGGTCTATAGAACGCACCTACCGTAAATGACACTTCAGGCTTATGAACAGTGAAGACAAGAACTTCTGCATGATTCATAAACACCTCGGCACGGTCTGAAGACCAATAATTTTTTATGTAAGCTAATATTCCTCCCCCTTTCTGCCCTCTCGACGTATTGAAATTGAATAAAATCCATCTATATGAAACGGTAACGGTTCTTTTGCCTCAATGTTTACTTCAGTTAGTATTATTACATCGATATCTTCGAGCGAACTAGCAAGGTATACGTTAAGTTCATCCCAATGCTTTTTAATGCTCCTGATGTTAATTTGAACGACATGTAGAAGCTGTTCTTCCTGCTTCCCCTTATTCGCTACAATATTTTTTACATATCTATTCCAGTCGTTTAGTGTGCTACATGTGGCCATTTTATCGGATTTTGTTCAAGTCATCTTCCCTGTCGATACGTATCACTGCCGATCCTGCCCTTTGTCTGACCAGTATTTTTCCATTTCTCATCCAAACAAAGCTGTATCCCCTTTCCCTTGCACATTCCTTTGCGTTCCAGAACAACCATTTCTGCAGCTTTGTCAGGTTCTCATTGATGAAGATATGATCAGCCTTTAGCGCGGTCCGCTTGCTGACCCACCGGTCTCTTTCCGATCTGTCGTTGAATCGGACAATGATCGGAGCAATCTTATCATCTCTCGCTCTTAGTCTGTGCATGGCTTCGATCTTATCTGGCTCTGGAAGAGGTAGTTCTAGCCTCGCTGCTAGATTTTTCAGAATTGTTGGTAGGTCTTCGTGCACGTGTGGGGAAATCCCATGGATTTCAATGTTTCTTCTTCGTGAATATTGCTCCATATTTTCAACTGCCCACTCTAGGTCTTTTATTCGCGCGTCATTGTCAAATGCAAGCTGTTCAATCTCCTTTGTTCTTTTCCTTAGGTCGTTCGTGACAGTTGTTAGTGAGTCCATCTTTTTTATCAAATCGTCGTACTGTTGAGATAGCAAGTTCGCTGATTTTTCTATGGATTCAATGGTTTTCTCTTGATTATCTAGTTTTTGGATCGTAGTGTCGTGTTGCGCAGACTGCAGATTCAGCTTTTTTTCGATGTTTTCAATCCTAGTTAAAACCTCGGTCATCTTTTTGTTTGTCTGCACTATTTGTGCCATTATAGCCGCTTGCCCGTGGTCTGAAGTTTCCGCAGTGACCTGTGCAATCTGGTCATCCCCCTGCTGCCTTTGACGTTGGGTGCTCAGTTTACAAGTTGTACACAGCCAAGTCAGCGGATTTACTGCGTTCTTGGCCTTTTTGGTGACACACGAGCACTTCCCAATATGGTACAGGTTGTTACATTTTGTGCATTTTAACACTGGATTATCACCCGTAACTTCTTTCATACATGCTAAGCAAACATTTTCTTCGCTGTCAGACATAACTCAGTACGGGAGAGCGCAGTCCAGCGGAGTGTACGGTGCAAGAAGAAAAAATGCACCCACCTGAGGAGCAGAACGAGAATGTTATGTTCCGCTCGGTCACTCCGCCGGACTGCGCTGGTTCCCAGTCCGCTGTTTGCTTATATGGGCGATGTCCCACGCTGTCTGGTAGGCGTTGCCGGTTATCAGCCGCCTGTCGCCCGGTCGTGCGGTGTGTCGTACGGCTGTGGTGATGTTGCAGCCGTAGTGTCGATCGTCTGGCCCGGTTTCTTCGTTTATCCTGAGGAGCAGAACGAGAATGTCTACGTACCATTCGGTCACTCCGCCGAACTGCGCTGGTTCCCAGTCCGCTGTTTGCTTATATTGCCTCGAGTGATACTGACTAAGTAGGCAGTCATGGCATTCGACGTTGTGGTATTCGCAAGCTACTTCGACGAGCACCTGAGACGTTTGCGAGCCGTGCTACAGGCTCACCAGAATGCTGGACTGACACTAAAGCCGTCAAAATGTCGGTTCGCTTACGGCGAGCTCAAATTCCTGGGCCATGTCATGAGTGCTCAGGGTGTAAGCCCTGATCCTGCCAAAACATCCGCTGTGGACGAATTTCCAAAGCCATCAGGCAAAAAGCCGTAAGAAGATTTCTTGGACTGTGCGCTTACTACAGACCTTTCGTGCGCAATTTGGCCAAGATTTCTGCACCGCTCAGCATCTCATGAAGGACGACGTGAACTTCCAGGGGGGGGGGGAGGAGCAAGAACAAGCGTTAAACGAACTGAAGGAAAGACTCCAGACGCCCCCTATCCTCGGACACTTCCATTCATCAGTGGAAACAGAAGTTCACACGGACGCTAGCAACACCGGACTCGGCGCTGTACTCGTCCAAAAGCAAGACGGAGCAGAGAGGGTAATCGCTTACGCAAGCCGGGCACCGTCCAAGGCAGAGAAAAATTACTCGACGACCGACAAGGAATGTCTGGCTGTCATATGGGCTTTAACCAAGTTCCGCCCGTACCTGTACGAGATCCTGTTTCGCGTTGTCACGAACCACCACGCTCTCTGCTGGCTCGTCAACCTCAAGG
Organism: Ixodes ricinus; assembly: GCA_037355805.1. Taxonomy (NCBI): domain Eukaryota; kingdom Metazoa; phylum Arthropoda; class Arachnida; order Ixodida; family Ixodidae; genus Ixodes; species Ixodes ricinus. Next base: position 12,542 of record JAZHYW010032310.1, on the reverse strand, counting down.
ACCCGTCAGGACGCCTCGCTCGCTGGAGTCTGCGACTGCAAGAATTTGACGTGACCATTGTGCATACGTCTGGCCGCAAGCACAACGACGCCGACTGTTTGTCTAGGGCCCCAGTCGAATCTCCTCCCGGAAGCACTGACGACAACGATGACGCCCGTTTCCTCGGCGCAGTGACAGATGCCGACATGGGAGCACTTCAACGAGACGACCCGGAACTTCGCGCCATGATCGAACACCTCGAAGGCCAAGGAAGTTCTGTTCCGCGAGCCTTGGCCCGAGACTTGTCAAGCTTCATTCTGCGGCGAGGCGTGCTCTTCAAGAAGAACTTCGGAACGAGCAACCCTGCCTGGCTGCTGGTTGTTCCGGCCAGCCTCCGAGAAGAAATCTTTCAAGCATGCCACGACGACCCGATGGCTGGACAGCTTGGCTACAGCCGGACGCTCCCCCGGATCCGTGACTAGTATTTCTGGCCGAGACTCTTGAAAACAATTCATCTGTACACAAGGTCGTGCGATGAGTTCCAACAAGGTAAGAGGAATCCGACGAAGCCAGCAGGACTCCTGCAGCCGATACCTACCCCAACTAGGCCTTTCCAGCAGGTCGGAACGAATTTACTTGGGTCGTTCACAACATCGACGCAAGGAAATCGGTGGATTATCGTCGCGACCGATTATCTTACACAATACACCGAGACAAAAGCCCTGCCGTCAGGAAGAGCGGTGGAAGTCGCTAAGTTTTTGTCGAGTCCATCCTCCTTCGACACGGCGCACCTTAAGTGCTGATCACACATCGAGGGTCATCTTTCCTGGCACAGCTAACACAAGAGGTACTTCGGCTCAGTCACACCAGCCATCGACGAACCACCGCTTATCACCCGCAGACCACGGGCTAACAGAGCGGCTCAACAAGACCATCGCCGACATGATCTTCATGTACGTGGACGTTAAGCAGAAAACGTGCGACGAGGTGTTGCCTACTTTACGTTTTGCGTACAAAACAGCGGTTCAAGAAACCACGGGAGTGACGCCGTTTCTGCTGGTACACGGTCGGGCGGTTACCACGATGCTCGACGCCATGCTGCCTCACGTGCCGGCCGACGAAGGCAACGACGACGATCAACTGATCTCTCAACGCGCGGAAGAAGCTCGTCAACCGGCAAGAATCAAGATTCAAGAGCAACAGCGAGTCGACGCACGCCGGTATAACCTTCGTCGCAGGGACGTCCACTTCCAACCCGGGGACCGGGTATGAGTGTGGACACCGATACGGCGCCGCGGTCTCATCGAGAAGCTTCTCAAGGGCTATTTCGGACCCTACAAAATCAGCCGACGCCTCGGCGATCTGAACTACGAAGTTCTACCCGACGGAACGCACCCATCTGCAAGACGCCAGCCATGACGCGAGGTGGTGCACGTCGTTCGGCTCAAGCCGTATTACGAGCAACAGAACTTTGGACTCTCGTCAAAGAGTAAACTGTAAACTGTAAACTGTAAACTGTAAACTGTAAACTGTAAACTGAAGACTGTAGACTGTAGACTGTAGACTGTAGACTGTAGACTGTAGACTGTAAACTGTAAACTGTAAACTGTAAACTGTAAACTGTAAACTGTAAACTGTAAACTGTAAACGGTAAACGGTAAACGGTAAACGGTAAACGGTAAACTGTAAACTGTAAACTGTAAACTGTAAACTATAAACCGTGAACTGTGAACTGTGAACTGTGAACTCTGGCTCGTGACTGTGTAGTCCTTTTGTAGGCAGCGCGCTCGTGGCCTAATGGTTAGGGCGCGTGCCTTCCACGCAGAAAGCCACGGTTCGATTCCTGGCCGCAGGTACGCATTTTTGTTGAATCTAATGTACGGTTCTGGTAAATGCGGGAACCGTGTTGCTGATTTGAGTTTAGAAAGTTCTACACACCGAAACTTCTACGCCGATTATTCCAGAAGCCCACGCGTGTACATAAGCATGGCGATCCGTAGTCAGTTTTCTTCAGCGTCCAATCCTGCTGCTTCGCCGCCTTCAAAGCCCGCGACGCTATGTTGTTACCTTTCTTTTTCTCTTTTTTGGCACAAGCTCGTCCCATTAAACGTTCAGTTTCCTTGGTCATTTCTGAGAATCGAAATGAAAGGTATACCTCACGTATAAGGGACCATTGTTTCAACCCTGGGTCACCGAATGACCACAACAACTTTTAGCTAGGAAGCGCCTGCGATTTTTAACCTTTTGTTCTTGTCGATGATTTTACAAATTGGCAGTTCTGAAGACTTCGATATAACAGGCTTTCGTTGCGAAAGATTGCATTTAATCGCAGTGTTTTTTTTCAAAGGTGACAAGTTGGCGTTTGTTTAAATGACGTAGATGAAAATGACCTGTTATATAACAATGCATTAACGCATACTATTCAAATTCGATGCTCAGAGATGTGTTCGTCCTTGTAATTAACAAGGTACAAATATAATTATTTTTTACGTGTAATATTTCTTTTCTGTAGATGAACCCGTTTTTTGGTGATTAATGTCAGTGTTCTATGACGTCATCATCATGTGTGTATGGTTCCACATATCCTCTTTGCAATGCCTACAAAGGTCAAAATGACGTCAGCCGACCCAAGCTTGCGCACTGGATACGAAAAACTACGGTACTCGGACGTATGCGCTCGTCAACAATCGATTTGTTGACGAATATTTGATTTCGCGTTCGTGGCCAACGAGTGCACTGACGGAACTTATCATCACTGGCAGATGCCAAGTTCTATGGTGTGCTTAAAAAGCACGGTGGAAGCTTGGGATCATCGCACCGGTGCCCTAGCATGTTGGCGATCGCGTAATTCCCACAGTTCTCCTTTGAGTTGAGGATTACTGCTAAAAAAGGAAGTTACAAAATCATTTCATGGTCCCAACATAACACAGATATGTGTGCTACACCAGATAAATATATTGACATTTTTCATGCCGGTTAACATCCGGACGACCACTTGGCCAGTCGGCAAGAACACCTCATATCCGTCATCTGTCTCTTTTGATGGCGTTAATAATCCGCTGGAGACCACCACGCGGTCCTTCTTGTTTTAACCTTGTCGACTGTTCATCGCCCAAACGAGGCTGAGACCGTCGTTGACGTCGCTCATCGCCTCTAGGTGAGATAATCTCCTCTGAATGAAGGATTGGGTCTTGAAGAAGTATGATGCTTAGCATACATTCGCTTGCTATGGGGCAGTCGAGCAACAGTGATGTCCTCGAGCGATCGTCCTGTCGTGGCCGGCGTTTTCGGATTTTGTTTCATTGGAGCGAAGTCCAAAAGTACAAGGACGGTACGTACGTCCACCAAGCGGTCGCCATCTCGGAAAACCGCTTGCCGTGTCCGGTGCACCCACGATATTTGGCAGCTCTCGTCGCCCGACAGTTCCCAAGAGGCAAATCATCTCACTTCCCAGAAGAAACAGGCACCGTTCCTCCAGAGGCCCGTACCATACCGCCATGGCAAGCGTCTGATTACCACTTTTTAATGGACAAATGGAGATATCAACTAGCAAAAATTTCCGCCCGGCGTCGCTAGCAACACGGTGTCTCTCCTCTCAGGCCCAAAATGGAGATCACTATTGGCGCTTCTGACGTCGTGCATCTAAATAATTTTGCGTCGTATCGCTACTCTGGCAGCTACGCCGCCATATAAAGTGGCTCTAGCTGCCCCTTCTAGCGCGCGCCGATGCTAACAACTGCCCTTCTAGCCACCTGGGAATTTGGGTGCAACATCCATGCATGACGCTTTGCTTCACTTTTTGAAGGTATAAAACTTTCTTTATATATACGGTAATAAAGTTAGTGTTAAATTAAATAACTACTTCTTAACTATACTTTGATGTCTCGATGTTAGGTTTATTCTCAGTTGTTAGTTTATTTCTTAACTTCTTTAATAGACCACAGTTGTTATATTGAAAATTTGTTTTCTCGACTTACGAGGCTCTAATATTTGTGATAATTTACATGAATGTAGTATTCTTGTATAAACTGAATTAATAAAAGTAAGCGATGACACTGTACAAATATACTTTTAAAGAAGAAAAAGCAGCTGCAAAACAGTTCTATTTCCACGTTCTATCAAAAAGGAACCACGTTAACTAACGCAAATACCGTGACATTAAATTTGACACAACATCTCTTCTTATTACCTTTTCCATAAACTGCATATCGATAGATTATACGTTAATTCAATCACACACATTTCCAATTCTTCTACGACATGTTGCCATTTTCGAATATTAAATACACGTGGCGGCATATGTTCAGGAATACCTTGATGTTTATTTGCCGTCATATGCCGCTTAGAACACTACGTGAGAGACAGAAATGTCACCAGATCTGGGGGTGTCAGATGCCTGGATGCGTGCAACGAGTGAGCCGCAAGATGAAAAAAAAACAAGCGCGAGGTTGCGAGAAGACAACGGCCGATTTCGCCGCGTTTCACTGTGCATCGGTATGCCCAAATAAGTTTAGCGCCGTGATATGAATAATGGCGGTTGCAATTCCACTCGCTTTGCAAAATAATAAGACGAAATTGCAGAAATTGTTTTTGCAATCGTACTTTCGCTTGTCAGAAAGCAGTCGAAAAGTGTACACGATCAACCTAAACAGCAATCAATATGAAAATATGTGTTTTCGATACGAACGCACGGTTCCGGTATCGACTGCTTTTTTGTATTGAACCTTGGGGTATCTAGTGTTTGATGTAGAAATTTTCCCGGTATCAATCCTATCCACCCTTATGCGTAGCTGGCTAACTGGTCGCGCGTTTCCAGGTGTAACGTAGCAGCGACGTCGCTAGCTTGTCTTATCCTAACCTCTTTTAATATCGAAAACATGTGATACTAAAAAGGTTTTAATATTCGATACTTCATAATTGATTAATAAATTGATCAATGATTGATGACTCATCACTGGACGATAGCCCGATCAGCGCTCAATGAATGAACCCATCGCTAGTCGTCCAATATTTGTGACGCCACATTAGGTGACATCAGTGAAATTTAGTATTTATCTGAACAGACTTTTAGCTATTGTCTCTCAGACTGCCGTCGACGCAGAGGCCTTACGTTCAGTAGTCCGATGCAGCACCTCACCGCCACAAATGCAATTGCCTCTGTGGTGCTAACACGTTGTGTGCAGTCCTGGGAAGTACGTGGACTCGCCTCTCTATGACGCTATGTCAAATTCCGAATATAGTTCGTCATACATCTATTAGGTGGCCCTTGATATGTACTCGTGGGAATGTGAAGGTGACACGCCGCATGATGGCGCTATGTGCAGTTTGGAATATCTTTATGATAATAGCCACAGGGTTTGGCTTTATATGTACTCGCAGTTAAAGCGTGGGGACACGCTGCTGCGTGTCGCCATGTCTAGTGTACGGACTAGTTGGTGATATTCACACAAGGTGTCGATTGAGATTTACTCATGTAAGAGTGTGGGGAAACGCCGCTGGACATCGCCATGTCCTGTTAGGAATACGTGAATGTTATTCTCACAAGATGTCGCGAGAAGAGCGACAAATCCGTCATTTGTGCGGCTACGCGGCACCAATCAGCGTGAGTAATTTTTCTTTATTTACATTTTCCGTCAAGACATCCGCACATTAGTTCTTCAAGTCGCACGAATGATTGTCAGCTATCAAAAAGCTGTCATTATGCTTTTCCTTCCAATCATCTACATTATTTAGGCGAAAGCCTTACTCGTGCCATTACGCGAAAAGCCGTCGGTGTTGTCCCCGTAAGATGACCATAAAACCACGTCATGAAGCTACTCGCCTCAGAAATAAAATACAAAGAAAAGCACAGCAACGGAGATGCTTTGTCACCGTAGCCGGCAGGTGGACTCAATGTCAAAATGGAGGCGATCATCGGAAATAAAACACAACGAAAAGCACAGCTACGACAATGCATCGTCGAGGAAGCCGTCGTGAAGACGGCGTGGTTCACCGCGCCTGCCCAGTGGGGGAGCATGATGTCACCACCTGAGTGCATGTGCCGAAAGAAGAAGTGGCTCATTGCTTGTCGGAATACGCTGCATGGAAAAATTATTTCGCATTCCTAAACGTTGGCAGTCTTAAGTGCCATCGGCACGGTTTTTGCTGTCGGACTGTCAACAACTCAACCGAACCCTTACGGATACTGCACACTTGAGACAAGCTTCACGGATGACATCAAAGTTAATCGATGTTCAGACTGTTTTGGCAATACGTGCATCGATCAAAGTGTACTATCCGGAGAAAATCGGCGTAAACTTCGACAAAAAGCAGACTCGCGAACTAAGACAATGTCTTAACGAGGCGGATGTTCATGTCTTGCGAAAAATTGACCTACAGTGCGGAGACACCACCAATATAAGTGAGTCGATGTATCTCTTTCGGTGTCTATTCAATGTTTAATAAATTGGACGACTGGTGGGAGGAAAACGCTCGACGTATGGGATAAATTTATATCACGAGGAAACTTTGCGCCTGTATGACATTTTGAATAAAAAGTAACAAAACACGCTAATCGCACGCGCGCGTGCGCGCGTGTGTGTGTGCGTGGGTTCGAGTTTGTGTGTGCTTGTGTGTATATGTGTGCGTGCGTGAGTGCGCACGCGCGTCTGCGTGTGCGCGTGTGTGCGTATGTGTGTGTGCGTGCTATGGCGTGTGTGTGTGTGTGTGTGTGTGTGTGTGTGTGTGTGTGTGTGTGTGTGTGTGTGTGTGTGTGTGTGTGTGTGTGTGTGTGTGTGTGTGTGTGTGTGTGTGTGTGTGTGTGTGTTTGTTTGTGTGTGAGTGTCTGTCCCCAACTCCTCAGAAACAGGATCAGCCCTCTGGTCGTCCATGGCATGAGTACAGGAGTTCAGGTGCACAGTGAAAAGTGCAGTCACAAACCTCAAAACCACCGAGGATCTTCTGCATTCACTGAAGGGATGGATGGATGGAAATAACTTTATTTATATATAGAGGTGGAGGCGGTTATGTCCGCGCTCCTTCGGCAGTTAGCCACACCTGGTGGCCGGAAGCCCATGGGCCTCGGCGACCTCGGCAGCCCGACGGACCACCTGTAATTGGGTGGTCGGGTCTGAGCTGCGCAGTGCAGCGTCCCACCGCTCCTCCGAGGAGAAGGGAGAGAGATGGGAAGAGGGACACTCCCATAATATATGGGAGAGGGTAGCTCTGGCGCTGCAGAAAATGCAGGTGGGATTGTAGAGGGATGGGTATATGTGGGAGAGGACGAGAGGGCTGGGGAAGGAGTGTGTCTGCAGCTGGCGCCACATAACACTCTCTTCCCGGGAGAGGGCTTGGGTCGGAGGAGGGTAAAGGCGGCGGGAGAGACGGTAATGTGAGGTAATGTCATAGAAGCCGACTAGACGTTCGCGCGCTGAACGAGCCCCGCGGTCTCGAGACTGGGTCCATCCCGCCCGGACGGTGTATCCTCGGGCTGTGGAATGGGCCAACTCGTTTCCGCAGAGTCCCGCGTGCGCTGGCGTCCAGATTAAGCTGACATCTGATTCAAACGAATTAAGAGGTTTGGCTCTCAGGATAATTTGGGCCGGGGCTGATATGTAACCTTTAGCGAAATTTAGGATGGCGGCTTTTGAATCAGATACGATGACCTTGGGACATGGCGTGGCGGTGAGGGCAAGTGCAATGGCGGCCTCTTCCGCCTGCTCCGGGAAAGCAGTAAAGACCGTGGCACAAGTTTTCACCTGGCCCGTGGAGGTGACCGCTACGGCTGCGAATGCCGGCCGGTGTCCGTATTCAGCCGCGTCCACATAGAGGACGTCCGACCGATGAGTAAATAACTTATGATGAGTGGAGGCTCTACTGCGCCGACGACCCTCGTGGAATGTGGGGTGCATATTTCGCGGGAGGGGAGCTACTACCAGGCGGGAGTGTATCTCTCGTGGAATGGCTTGTTTAGGGGTCCATTCTGTGGGGGGATTAAGATTCAAACGGGATAGGATTTGACGGCCGGTGGAAGAGCGCGAGAGGCGTTCGTATTGGCCTGTACGGTGTGCCTCAACTAGCTCGGATGCTGTGTTATGAAGTCCTAAGCTAAGGAGACGCTGTGTAGAAGTATTATGTGGTAGTTTGAGGGCGACCCTAAATGCTTGACGGATAAGTATGTCAATCTTGTTGGTTTCAGTAACTGTAAGGTGGAGGTAAGGCAGTGTGTAAGTGAGGCGGCTAAGGACAAAGGCATGTAGCAGGCGAATCAAGTCTTTCTCATGCAGTCCTTTGTGCCGCATAGTGATTCGGAGTATGAGCCGAATGCTTTGTTGCACTTGGGAGGAAAATTTGGCGATAAAATCAGAGTTCTTACGATTATTTTGAATTAGCAGTCCAAGCACTCGCAAGGTGGTGACAATAGGGACCGGTTCTTCGTTAACGCACACCCTGATATTGGGAGAAGTGTGGGATCGGTCTGTGGGAGGTGGTAAGAGGAGGAGTGCAGACTTGGTCGGAGAGCATGCTAACCCAGCTTGGGCGGCAATGGTGCATACCGTGTGAACACCAAGCTTGAGGGTTTCCTCCAGTTCAGCATCACTGCCCTTGGTGACCCATAGGGTGATGTCATCCGCGTACATGCTATGATGTAGACCGGGGATGGCAGCTAAGGCGGGTGGTAGTTTGAGAAGCGCGAGATTAAATAGTAAAGGAGAGAGGACAGCTCCCTGGGGGTGCCTCTTCCGCCTATTTGGATCTCGGAGGAGGTGAGGTCTCCAATTTGGAGGATGGCGGAGCGGTTAGAAAGAAAGTCTTTAATATAGTTATAGACGCGCTCTCCAGGATTAGTGCTGGCGAGGCCTTGTAGGATCGTAATATGTGATACCTGATCAAATGCCTTAGTTAAATCTAGGGCTAGTATGGCCTGGGTATCATAGTGTCTAGGGGAGTGATTATGTCGTGGTGAAGCTCTAGCATGATGTCCTGTGTAGAGAGGTCAGCTCTAAAGCCCACCATCGTTGGAGGTAATTGATCACTATCCTCTAAGTATCGCGTGAGGCGGGTGTGGACGGCGTGCTCGAAAAGTTTTCCGAGGCAAGAAGTGAGGGAAATTGGCCTAAGGTTTTCTAGCGCCAATGGTTTGCCCGGTTTAGGAATCAAGACGATTTTGGCTTGTTTCCAGATAGCTGGGATGGCGCCATTATGCCAGCACTCGTTAAAATAGGCCGTAATGGATTCCAGGGAACGAGTGTCCATGTTACGAATGGCTTTATTTGTGATGTGATCTAATCCGGGGGCAGAAGCTGTGCGTAGCTTGAGGATCGCCGCTCGGATTTCCGAATGGGTGAAATCTCGGTCTAGGTCGGGATTAGCGATGCCAGGATAATTCGGTAGGGGTTGGGTGGGGAAGTCGGGAAGGTATTTTTCCTGCGCTTCCTGTATCAGGTCTGCCTCCGTGCCAGGGTATTTATGAAGAAGTGTCGTCATGCGCAGGCGCTGCTCCGTTCGCCCCGTCGTGGGGTCGAGCAGATGTCGGAGCAGCTGCCAGGTAGAGCGCATTCCGAGACTTCCCTGCATTCGGTCACAGATGTCGTCCCACTGGCTGCGCTGCAGTGTGAGGGCGTGTTCCTCAATGTCCGTGCGCAAAGCTGCTAGCTGAAGTTTAAGCTCTCGGTTGTGTTTTTGTTTCCTCCATTCATTTTCTATGCGGGAATATCGGCGCCATAGTGAAGCCAGGCGGGCGTCTACGGAAGGAGCTGGTATGTCTTCAGGTAGGGGCTCTGTTGTTGTTTGAACGTCGTCTACCATTTGTTTTGTCCATTGTTCGATATCAATAATAGGCCCACTTTCTTTGTTCTCTCGCAGCGTCCTGAAATTGTCCCATTGAACTAGGGTGGCCTGGCGGCAACGTGTGCGGGGTGTTTGAAATTGGATGGTTGTGGCTAAGATAAAGTGGTCGCTTCCTAACGTAGTTGCCGTGTTTCTCCACTGTACCTGACCTGGATATGACGTTATGAACGTTAAGTCTGGGCAGGTGTCGCGGGTAGCGCTATTACCGATACGGGAAGGAAAGGCGGGGTCTGTAAGCAGTGTGAAATGGTGTGATTGTATTTGTGCCCATAAGTCGCGGCCTTTGACCGAGTTGGTGTGGTAGCCCCAGGCCGGATGCGGAGCATTAAAATCTCCTAGGACTAATAATGGGTCCTTGGCGGCTTCGCGCTTAGCTAGCGCTAGGAGATAGCCAAAGCGATGCCTATGCTGACGAGGGGCGCTGTATATGTTAAGTACGTGAATAGGGCTGCGTTGTTTGGAATTTGGGTAAAGGGTGACGAAAGTATGGGGGATTAGGACTGAGTCGAAGTGTGTAGGAGCGCAGGCTATGTTCCGTTGAACTAAGATTGCGGTGACAAAGCGGCCCTCCGAGTCTATCTGTTGAAAGGGTCGGTAACCTGGAAGGCGTACCTGGGTGTTTGTTTCCTGCAAGGAAATTAGGGCAGGGGGTTCGGACATAGATTGGACGTGTTGAAGGAGATTGGGCAGTTTCTTGCGCGCACCACGGCAGTTCCACTGCCAAATTATTAGTTTAGATAAGGGAGCCATGATGGTTACTGAGGAGATGGCAAACCCTGCGGCGGAGAAGCTGGGGGTGCTAGGATAGCCTGTTGTAAGGCCGCCATGGCTGCTAGGATTTCTGTTCTAAAAGTCGCGAATTGTACTCCTAGCCTTTCGATAGCCTGCCGGTTGTCATTGGTCATATGTTGTAGTCTATTAAATTCAAGGCGGGTAACACACTCTGAATGGTATGACGTAGAATCTGTATGAGAGGGTTCAGAGGCCGCGCGCTTTTTGGCAGGTGAACTTCCGGCTAACGCGGATGGGGTGGCTGGAGCCGCTGGCGGGACGGTTGGGGGCTTAGGTGCGGATGGGGCGGCTGGAGCCGCTGGCGGGACATTTGAGGGCTTAGACGTAGCCTTTAACCGATTGATCTCCTCGCGCAGTTTGATGTTTTCTGCGCGGAGGGAGGCTAATTCTGCCCGAAAAGTGGGGATGGGAGGGGAGGGGGTAGGATTCGGAGGAGCGGAGCGAGCCACATCCACCCAGCTCACCCGGTGGGTCCGTCTTTTGCGGCCGCCGGAGTCCCCGGGAGTAGCTTGACTCTGGGGTGGCTTCTGCCCTAAATTGTTGTCCGTGGGTGGCTGTTGAGGGGCTTCAGCCCTGGATCGGGACCCTGAGCAGCTCCGGACTCGGCTCCGGGACCGGGATCTCAATCGGCTGCGATTTGGGGCTGCCGGGGTCTGCGTTGTTCTGGGGGTTGATTTATGTGAGGACGTGCCAGGGCCAGCTTCAGGGTCCGGCCCTCTGGTAGGAACCGGGGTCCGGAATGTCGGAACGGGGTCAGTTCTTCGTGGCCCAGGCGCTCGTCGGCGTTTCTGAAACCGGTAGGGGCACGTGGGGTGTCCAGTGGGGTGATCGCCGTTGCAGACGATGCATGTTGGGGTGCAGGGGTGGTTCTGCTCGGGATTTTCGATTCCGCATGCCACACACCTGTTGACTGCTGGATTTGGACATACGTCTCTGCGGTGTCCTGCTCGCCAGCAGTTAACACATGCTTCGCGACGTTGACGGAAAGGGGTGCACCTGCGTTGGGCTCCGTCATATTTGAGCCAGAAGGGGATTCGGGGGCTGTCGAAGAGGACTTGGATGGCCCCGGTGGATCCCAGGCGGCGTGTTGAGAGAATTGAGACACGCGGGTTGTGTTGCTGCAAGGTAGTCAATACGAGGTCCGGGGAGTCTTCGGGCGGAATGCCGTGTATAAGTCCCACAGACGTATCAGCCGGAGCGGCCACATGGGTGCTGAAGTGGTGCTCTTTACCTTGGATGAGAAGGGTGGTCGCGCCTAAATACAGGGGAACATGATTTTCTTCGGGGGTGCTTATTATGACGAAGTTGGCAGTACCGCATACCTTGATCTGATCTTGCATGCCACTTGGCGAAGGGACGCCGGCGGTACTTTGAATGATCCGGATAAGTGTTATCTCAGATAGGGCGGCGAGGGCGAGGCCACTTTGGGGCCTAAGGATAATTTTATAGTCCTCCAGGGGAAGGGTTGGAGAACTTACTCGGCGGGCCACCTTGGGCGGTCGTGGGTAGTCCGCGTTCGACGATGGCGGGCGGTCCGAGTTCGGTTTAGGCGACAGATTGGTAGAGCCGGGCGTTAGGCGATGACGGCGGTGAATTGTTTGCCAGTCCGCAGAAGAGGCTTCGGCCAGAGAAAGGGTTCTCCTTCCACTGTAACTTCCATGGCTTCGCGGCGAGGTGTCGACGTAGCCGCCACGCAGGCTTGCGGCTGCGGTGTTAGTGCAGCGCAACCGAGGAGCTGGTAGGCTTAGCTCCGTAGCACGGTTGGGCAGAGCGTCTAAAGCCCAGAAAAAAGGTTTGGCGAGGAATTCTTAAAGTGGCGTGGGCTCACCAGAATCCGGGCACCTTCCTGCACCTCTAAGGTGAAAATTTTGAAAGCAGGATCCGGGGTCGCCGAAAATTTTTCGGCGACGGAAGAAAGGTTCCGCCCTGCCGCCTCATCTTCT
>JAZHYW010032309.1:0-24254 GCA_037355805.1 Ixodes ricinus | reverse complement strand
TGTACGTGGTGTACACTCCCTGAGCGTTATCTGATCTGTGCCAGTGTCCTGAAGAGCGATGACGGCCGGCGAATGTATGTTTGCAAACAGTGATAAGGAATTTTGCTTGCCGCGGTATGGAGCAACAATTTCATCAAGGGGTGTTGGGGGAGACCCCTTAGGGTTCACCACTAGTGATACTGTTCCCATTCATCGTCGGAGGGCGTAATTCGGTGGGTCACTGGGGGCGGGTTGCTTGGTCTTCTTTCGCGTCTTGCCCTTGACTGTCTCGTTGGCTTCCTGCCTTTTCTTTTTTTCAATCGCATCGATACGGCGTTCAATTGTTTGGTCAAGGTCGTGAATTAATCTTTCGAGCCTTCCAGTATCTTGTAGGGTTGGGAACACGGAGGGCTGTTGCGTTGGGTACAGGAGTGGGCGTTGCTTGCTCAGTACTCTGCGCCGGTGCATTCGTGATTGTTTTAACTTCTCGGCTGCGTTCCGCTCCGTGAGTTCAAGTTGTTTTTCTTAGTTGCGCATTCTCCCGTTCTAGTATTCTAGAATGCGCAGGTGTTGTTACCTTGCACAGGGGCTAACTGTTGCGGGCAATATGGGGAAATCATTGGGTGATGATGAGGTTGCCGCTGGAATGTCGGCGTAATCCGAGCAAGGCGCTCCCGGATGTGCAGTGGTGGCGGTGGTGGGCGGAGCTTCTTACGACAGTCTTTGCTAGCCGTGAGGTGGTCGAGTCCACACACTCAGCTTACATTTTGGTGTGCACATGTGTTCCGGCGCGGGGTTATCGTTCATGACACCGCTCGCGCACAGTCTCCTCCGGATTAGGGCAGGATGTCTCGTCTGCGCCCAATGTCACCACAGAGCGGGCAACACTGGATGGAGTGTCTGTATGGGCGGCAGCGAGTGTACAATCCATGAGCATGGACCGTCTTTCGCTAGCAGACAACCCGGAAGTGCAGAGTGGTGCGGCGATCGCTGGAGACGATATGTCTCGACTAAGTGACTAAATAAGCTACGCTTCAGAGTAACGACACTAGGCCATATTGTGGCTTAAAATCATGGTTGCCAGTTATCTGATGCTTTATCTGAAATCACAGGAAACGCTTTTCCGTCCTCCACAAATGTTTGAACAGTTCGCGACAAAGCAAGGCAATATTACATGAGCTTCCTATAACACCGAATCTAATGCTGAGGATATCGCACATTTGAATCATGAGGATCGGCAGTTGCGTCTGCTCTGCACAAGCAACCGAAATGGCGGCGCCCACAACAATGTTGGGGAACGGAGTGCCGATACTCTAAGCGCAGCTCATTTAGTGGCTTTAGTCTTGACCGCAAAGTGCACTTATACTTCAAAGCGCAATCAACAGGGGGTACTGACAGTACTGCGGGCCACGCGGAACGGTGTTCGCACTCATATTGATCGTGATAGTATACTTATTAAAACATGGCAGATAGATCCACCCGTCCGATCACTGAAAACGGTGTGGAAAAAACAATTACTGTAAGTTAAATCTTTTAAGGTATGGTTTAATTAACTACCTTTTTTATTGATGTATACCCCGCCATACTAAAAAAAAAAAGAACAGCTTTTTTCAGTTAGTGAAGAAATTTTATTTACTTGTTTTTCGCCTTCTGATTTGCTAATGTTCGAGTCCCGCTAGAGCGACTAATAGAAACAAACGACAGCGACAAGCCTCAAGTCCACGCAGCATGCTCGCGATGGTACCTTTGGCAGGCGTTTATTCGTTCGGTGCTCGTAGAAGTAAGCACGAGTGATTGCAAGCCTGTCAAAGATACCCTCGCGTGCATGATGCTCGTGTTTGAGCATAGCCTCCTTTATTCTACAAAGCCTGTCAAATCGCGAAAGAATCTGGTTTGAGGCTTGTCGCTGTCGTTTGTTTCTGTTTGTCGCTCTAGTGGGGCTCGGGCATTACAACATGACAATACGCGACTGACGAAATAAATGAAAAGTAGAAAGAAAGTTCTTTAACGGCTCCGATTGGCTCATAGGAACAGTGTTCAGCCTGCTATAAAAACATTTTTCTTTTCTTGATGGTTATTTTAATTAAACACGAAACAAATGTATATGGAAGCATCGAATGAAGGACAAACGAAAAAAGTATTTTAAGTCTTTTTTTATGGAAAAGGTTTGATTTAAATTATACATAGTAAAACTAGCGTGATTTTAATATTGATTTAAATCGCACCGGTTGCATTATTTAGATTTTTATTCTCCATCCCGCTTCTAAGTAACCTTGGTTAGATATAGTTGGGCTGCGCTATAGGTTTATCTTTTACGTCAAATGCCTCGTTTAATTTTCACCTCTTGTAGGCCTCCCTCTGCTCGGATCCACAGTAAATACATTTTGAATTAGCACTACATGACTTCTAGTACTAGGGCAAACATTCGGCATTGTGATGCCCTACGCGAAGGACGTGTGCTCGGTATGCTCCGAAGCGTTCATCGGTCGGATGCAATTCCTGCGATGTTCCGGGCCTTACGGTATACCCACTTTCGCTGTAAGTGCATATATGTCATTGGAGATGACTATGATTACTTTATGCTGAATAGCGACGAGGCATCGGGAAACACCGTTGTTGGAAGCTGCAGCGCATGTGCATGGCTGTGTCAACGACCTGTTGGTGGCACTACATGACAAGATTGATTCCCTCGTCAAAGAAGGTGTCTCTGTCGAGGAAGAAAATGCGTCTGTGCTTCAGCATCTGTCAAGAAGCACGCGTAATTGCTGCGTCATTTTACCGCCTCAAAACCGTTGATTGAGCCACGGCCGACTACAACGCCGTCTTCGCAACCCAGGTCTGCGAGCTTTGCGACGGTCCTCGGAAAAGATTTTGTCTTGCCCGTCTGCCGCATCAAGCAGTCTGCAGATACGTCCGGAGGCAATTTTACTTCCGCCCATCAGCGTCCATCTACATCTACTGTGGTTGCTGCGCCCTTTTCAAAGCCGCCCGTAGTGACCGTGACAAGGGCACCTACAGACGCCAACGGTTTTACGCTCATCCAACATAAGAAAGGAGTTGAGCCATCATCAGGTTCCTGTGCAAGCAGTAAGCTATCTTCAGCCCCTAGCAGGGAGTTGAGCCATCATCAGGTTCCTGTGCAAGCAGTAAGCTATCTTCAGCCCCTAGCACCGAGGCTCAAGGCGCGTTTTGTTTCGCGTCTCAAATCGGATACTTAATGTAGCGATGCTGGGAAAGTGTTAACTGAGCTGTTTTTGGTGGGAAGTCTTTTACATGCACGAAGTTGAAAACTGGGCACGAAAGCTACTCTTCATTTCGCATTGCTGTGAATGAAGAAGACTTTCACCGAGTGAACCATCAACACGTTTGGCTCACGGGCTCCCCAATTACTGCCATTCTTCGACGTTGTACTATGGGGCAATGAGGATCGTGAAACAGCTATACGTCAAAAATAGCTCGTTGAATGAATTGCTGTGTTTTACCAAACGTCCGTGGCCTGCGTACTAAGGCTGATGTGTTTTTGAACAACGTTATTTTTAAGTGATTGCGATATTACTATATGTTTAAGTGAAACTCGGTTAAATAGCTCATTTGCCTCAACGAATTATTTCCCTCCCGAATACACAGTGTTTCGTCGGTGATGGCGTACTTATCGCAGTTGGGAAACATTTGCGGGCTATTCGCCGGTTTGATCTTGAATTTGAGTGCGACTGTGTTTGGATTGAAATAACATTCCGTGATAACACTATAGTGGGTTACGTAATCGGATCCCCACTCTTTCCATTTATGTGAGCGGTGGAGAGGGTCTTCTTCCTTAATGTCCGCGACGGAGGTCAAGTTCGTTCACCTGTGCAAATTCACACTTAGTATCTTCGCTGCGGATCAAGCGTAAACTTGCGATCTGGATGTAGACCGACATCGTATGTTCATTCTTGGTGATGTCAACATTCCCGATTTAAACCGGAATTTGCAACATATCGCTATGTCGACTGGCACTGCCCCATTTAAGGCGAATGCTCTTCTTTTATTTTATAACTTCCTTGGATTTACCCAATTCAATAGTTTTCAAAACTCAGCAGGATCATGTGCTGGATCTGGCCTTGGTCGAATTTTTCTTGACAACATTGAGTCTGTTTCCAGTCTGCTGATATTACCGAATGTTTGGCACGTTCCTTTTTCCGTTACCTTCATAGTTTCTATTTGGAAAGAAAAGTATAATAAGAGTGAGTCGCTTGCTTTCTCGAGAGGCGATTACTTTGACCTTTGTCAATATTTGGATAATGTATATTGGGCATGCTTATATAGCATGCCCGATGCAAATTGTGCCGTTGAAGCGTTTACGAACTACATCGTATCTGCGCTTGAACGATTCGTTCCCACAAAGCGTCCTTACACAAGTCGTTATCCGCACTGGTACTCTTTATTGAGGTTAGATCAGTTCTAAGCAGAAAGCAAAAAAACAAAAAAAACATTATGATAGGAAATATAAGATTGCGCTCTCGGCTGTTTGGTACCTGAAATTTTCTGAATCGCTAAAACATTGCTGAAACGCGATAAAATATTGATACCTTGAGTCAAGTGGAGCACAGTTGAAACCGTGACCCAATCCGTTACTGGCGATTTGTTAAGGACCGTACAACTACTACTTCGCCAACAATAAACTTGGCTGACTCGTCTGGCCTTATGCTGAGTGATCCTGAAGATGTAACAAGTGCATTCGTTTTTTTCCTCGGCTTATTCTTGCGGCCGTACCGGACTGCCTATGCCTGTCGTCAGTGGCAATGCTAGGGATCACCTGACAATCTTATCTTTTGAACTTATTGACATTGAACTTGCTATGAGCTATAAAAAAACTCAAGCCAAAGTTATCAGTCGCATTCGATGGTATCCCAACCGTCATTGTTAAAGGATGCTCTTCTATTTTTGCACCCGTCTTAGCGTATATTTTTACCTTGTCGTTGCAGAGCCTCGCTTTTCCTTCCCTTTGGAAGAACTCTGGTACTGTGCCAGTACATAGGAATGGCAGAACGGACGATCTAAAAAAATTAAAGACTCGTACGTCGTTGCTATGTCCGTTTGCAAAGGTCTTCGAAATTGTTTTATTCCATCACATTTCAAACTTTTTTAAGCATAAGATTAACCCTTCACAACATGCCTCTGTGCGTGGAAGGTCTGTAAAGCCAAATTTAGTGTAATTTTTTAAGTTTGTTTCGCCTACTGTGTGTCAGGGTGGACAGATAGGCGCTGCATAATTTGACCTAGGCTTTCGACTTGGTTGATCATTCGCTCCTTTCACATAAACTAGGATCCAACGGCATAAGTACCTCACTTTGTTCATTGTTTTTTTTTTTAATTTTTAATAGGCACAATTTTTTACGTGTTTTTGGACATCTCTCCCAGCCCTATGTCTCTCTTTTGGGGTGTGCCGCAGTGGTCCATACTTGGACCGATATTTTTCTATGTATTTTTTCTTTATTATATGACCTTGCCAAGTGTTCATAATTCAGTCATCTTGCAATATCCAGATGATATCAAGCTGTTTAGGCAGATCTTATCCTTGGATGACTGCGAAGAGTTTATGGACGATGTTAAATCAGTGTGTGATTGGTGTCGTCAGAACATGTTGATGCTCAATCCTTCTAAAACTGTTATGTCTCCGTCTAGAAAGGTATTAAAAATAAACTTTTGTTACCAGATCGCCAATGCTCCATTGCGAAGAGTCGAGTGCACACGAGCTCCTGGTGTTTACATAGAATCATCCTTACCTTTTACCGAACATAATAATAACCTTATAAATGGCTCTTTCCGTAAGCTGGATGTCATCTCTAAAATTACGCGTGAGTTCTCCACGTCAACATGTTTTAGAGCGCAGCTCTTAGGCGCCCGTTTCCGGCTTGAGCGCCGTCGCGTCGCCGTTGGCGTAACCGCGCGGTGCATTATGGGAAATGTCCCATAATGCACCGCGCGACCCCCCCCCCGGGGTCACGTGACCCCCCAGGTCAAGTGACCTCCACAGGTCACGTGCCCCCCCCCAGGTCACGTGACCCCCCTTCCCGAGATCACGTGATCCCCAGGTCACGTTCCCCCCCCGAAGGTCACGTGATCCCCGTGAGGGGAGGAGGAGAAAGGAAAAGATAACCCTCCCCTCAGTACCCTTCCCTCCTCCTCAAGAGCTGCGCTCCAATTCGGCGTTACAAGGAGTTGTAAACGGCTTTCATTTCTTTTCCTACGATTATACATCTCGTTAATCCGGTCCAAGTTAGACTTTTCCTCTGTTGTCTGGAATTGTATTATTTTCACGAGTCAAGAGATGATAGAAAACGTCCAGAGCGTTTCTTTCGAATTTTTGATGATCGTTATATTGATTGTACTGTTTACTATACTCATGCGAGACCCTTAAAACGATGCAATTGCCCTACTTTGAGTTCTGGACGACGTGCGCGAGATTTAGTTTTCCTGTATAAATGTATTCATCGATTAATTGATTCTCCTGATCTCACACCAGCTATTAATATTCATGTTCCGACACGATTTTTGCGGATTTTTCAGACTTTTCATGTTGATCAAATCATCCCGACCAGTCTCATGACCCCCATTCAACACTTGTCTAATGCCCTCGGCCTAGCGGATATTGATATTTTTAATCCAACTTTTGTGGCGTTTACAACTAACCTGTGATCAATCTGTTGTGCATCATCATCAAGGCGTCGAGCTGTTCATTAGCACAAAAAATAAACAAACAAACGAGATGAATGAATGAATGAATGTCAGATTGAATTCGATTTTTTTATTATTCATTTAAGAAGGCTTTTTCTATAACAATGAGCGAATCCACTTATTTTATGCTGTTCTTTGATATATTTTTTTTACCAGGCCCCACGTGTGCACAAGAATCTTTTCTTCTTTTATTGTGCATTTCGTTTAGAACACAAAAAAAGTTATATCAAAACTAACACCGCATTTCGGAAAAATGAAAAAAAAAAGAGATCGCGCATTATAAACTGCGATGTTTTCATTCAGCTCTATTACACATTAAAACAAAAAAAGATTTTTTTTGTTGTTTTTTTTGCTGGCGCATGTCTTCTTATAAAGCATTCCTTGCTTCCAAAAGTTGTAGTGCATCAGCGGGCGAGCGACCGGGGGGACATGTCGCGCGACGGAGATCACGGGGCGTGACGGGGATTTGGCGGCCTCATTTAATCCGCGGGGGATCCCGGCAGCGGCGTTTAATCCGCCGTGCCGACCGCGTCGGCTCTGTTTCGTCCGGAGCGGCGACGCGGCGGAGTTGACGTCCGTCAGGTTTGGCCAAGCGTTGCGGGCCTCTCCGGCGCCCGCCGGCGGAGGCTCTTCCCGCCGCTTCGAAATCAATTCCACATCCGAGGCTGACGTCCTTTCGGCGAACGCCAACCGCCCCGTGTGTATATGTGCAAGGCGATTTCTGGTCGGGATGAACGTGAACCGGCTATATAGATAGATCCACTAAATTAATCGCCTTTATACTCCATCTCACGCCACGTCCGAACGGATCAGACGCGATACGTTCTGCCGTAGCCAATTAAGCAAAGTCGAAAGTGCGTCGTCGTGGCGCCTGTCGTCTTTTGTGCGTTCGCTATGGGCGGCTAGGCGGAGAGCAAGTTCGTCTGCCTTTTTGCGCAGGAGTTGCGGTGACGTCAGAACGACGCCGAGCTCTGATTGGCTTTGATTGAAAGGATAGTGGGTAGATCTCAATACTATAAATGATTTAAGGTGTACCCACTATTTTTTTCTTTTCAATTAGCCAATAAGAGCTCGGCTTTGTGACGTCATCGCAACGCTCTGTGCAACGAGCACAGGAACTTGCGTTCCGCATTGACGTTTGCAAGTGCGGCCTCTTGGCGCTGCCATCTTGTTGCTGGTGCGGGTAGATCGTCTGATAGTCGAGCGTTGCTCAGGCCGTGCATGCGGGCCCGCGTATGAAGCCGACGTCGTGGAGCAGACGACGTACTATTTTCTCGAGCGCGGAGGAACCTGGAAGTGGGCGCGTGACGCTCGTGGACGGACCTTTCCAGTGGCGATCTCGAACGAGGTGATTTACAGCGCGCGTCCCTGGTTGGATGGATGGGTGGATGCTAACGGCTGTACCCTTTATATCGGGCGGCAGCTTGCGCCACCTAGCCGTGACGTCAAGAACCAAAAGTATGACTTGTTTCCTTTGTCAATTTGCTTACCCTCTGCAATTTCTTAACTATCACCACGTGGTGTGGGATATCACCAGTATGACTTTCAAGGAATCGGACAAAAATAAATACCCCCCCCTCCTCCCCTCCGCGAGGGAGTCACCAATTTTCCTCTGGTCAAACCTACTCGGCGTTACCCCGGCACTGGACCCACTTGGAGACAGGGTGGAGCCTTTGGCCCGGAGCTACGCGGGGAAATAGTCCCAATTTTCCTCTGTCCCGTCTATCCCCAGTTGAGAGTGTTCTGAGAGTCTGCGTCAGTGTTGCCTGACAGCGCTGGGCTGTGGGTTTATTTGTCAGTGGGCTGCGGCAGCCTGCGTGGGCTCAATTCCGGACTGGTGGCGGCTAAATTGCCGCGTTTTATTAATTTTTTTCTTTATGTTCTATGGCGAATAGAATTTTCTTGAGGTTTTTAAGAAAGCATTGTACTGTTTTGGGAACAAAAACAAACTCGTCAAAGCTACTCTTGGTGAGTCCGTGCGCGACAGAACAAATGCAACTGGAATGTTTGTTTTATTTTACGTTGATTCTTTTACGACACCATACACTCAGTCGTGTCAATCTACAAAGGTCTCAACTGTCGAAAATATTTGACCACACAGGATAGCCGAAATGCATGGGCATTCCCCGCTCATAACATTAATCATTTAACGAGTCTCATCGATCCCACAGCATATATTAGGGAGTTTTCGTAGATGGTTTTCGCCGTCCAGCAACGCTCTCCGCAACCCGCTACGATACCCGCGACTCTACAGTCGGGGCCATGAACGCGCAGGCGCAGTAGCGGCTTCTTCGTTGCGGAGGGCTTTGCGGAGGGAGAACACGCGGTCTACGAAAACTCCCTATTGTACGTACCCCACGGTGCCACGTTATACAGAATGCAGCATATCGCATATACAGTCGACGACGGTCGCTCCACGTCGTGGAGTGACCGTCGTCTTGCTGGGGCACGTTTTGGAGAGAGCTGCTTTCTTTGCACAGCACCAAAGCAAATGAACGAACGCGTCTGTACCGTCCCCATACGCAACCTGGACCCAACCCTATCAGCATGTTTTACGCGAAGACCGGGGACATAGCCGGGAGAATTTTCGGAGATTATCTCGGCGGAAACAATCCTCGAAGGACGTCGAACGCAGAGCCTTTCCGGAGCCCTGGTATTCCCTGGTTCTCACAGTGGAAGATAACACAAAAAGGGTAAGCATCCTGAACAGACAGATAAACACTTTCAAGAAAATCCGGCGAACTCCGAATGCACAATGCAGGCGGGGAGTCGCGCTGACCGGGTTTCCACAGCTCGGGCGGGTGGCAGAAATTTCTGGCTGATAGGGGTCGCGACAGTCGCAAAATGGCGGGGGCCAGCGAACACTTTTTTACAAAAATTTATACCACAGTAAAAACATAAATAAAAAGGGGACGGTTGCGATGGGTTTGATGTATCTATTAATGTTTGATCTAGGGTGCCTACATGTTTCCGCTCCGCTTTAGGGTGGCGCCAACTTCTTGTTGCCCTTTCCCAGATCCTCTCCCACCGCCATTTTTTCCCACTTCTTAGTTCGCTAAACGTACACAACGTTGAGTTCCTGTAGTCACGACACACCGGCAACACTGTGAGGCCACTTCCGTTTCCGTTCATAAGAGGAGTCGGAGGCACAGCGGGATGGCGGTCGTCGTGGCTGTCGCTCTCTTTACTCGGGTGTTTCATATTGTGAAGTTGCGAGCAGGAAGTGTGCGCTGCTTTTATCGAAATGCGAGTTCCCGCGACAAAATGGAACACCACAGTCACAGACCGGCATTGAATGCCGAAACCTCGCCGTTGGAACGAGAACGGTGAGCGCTCCTAGCCCTAACGAGGATTAGCGGCGCAGTCCCGAGCGCACGACCGGCGAGTGTGACAAAATGGTCGACGAACAGCGGAGGCTGCCATGGTAACGAGGTAGGCAACACTGGTTTGTCGGCAAGAGGTATCACAAACGTTGTCGCCACCCTAAACAGCGGAGCGGCGGAAACATGTAGGCACCCTAGTTTGATCTAGACCAAACGAAACGAACGCGGCTCACTTTTTTTTTTTTTGTGATCGGGCGATTGCCGAAACGTTGCCTTTGACACAGGGTTGTAGAGCGCGTTTCTCCAAAACAGGAACGAAAGGTCATTTCTCTTTTCTTCTCAGTCTTAGAACGGGTTCACTTTACAGGTTCCAGTGGTTCCAAAGGAACGTGTTGTCCCCGTTACGTTCCTAAGATTGGAAATGGTCGTTACTTTAACGCGACTTTGCGCATTTTAATGAAATGTCGCGCTAGATCATTCGTAATTGAAGTAAAACGAACAAAGGGAAAATACGCACATCGAACTAGGTGTCGAGTTGTGACAATCTCATCTGTTCCGGTTCTTTTGTTTTTGACAATTTCTCGGACCCTTCCCCGTTCCTTGAAGTGGGGCGGTTGAAATAGTCGCTAGTAAAATAAGCCTAAAAATGCCTACTAAATTCGGCTAAAATCGCAAGAAAAGAGCGACTTTCCTCCTGCCTGTTCCCTCGAAAACGCGACGTGTTCCAGTTCGAGAAACGTGGTTCCTTAAAGGGATACTTCATCGAAATTTGAAATACACCCGTCGTGTTCAGAAGTAGGCTGAATACGATCCGCAATATCTGTAAATGAATAGTGGCACGTTTGTATTTCGAGTCTGATGGCTGTATTTTTCGTTATAAACGGCCCACCCTGGCGAGGCGCTCGGAGAGCAGCCAGAAGAGAGCACGTGACATCCGGCGCAATCGTGACGTAGTCTGTCTCGGGATGAGCAAAGCTGCGGCGAGGCTGACGTCGTCAGGATGCCCTTAGCCGTTCCACCCACCGAAGCGGTTGAAGCGCGCCAACGATGGGGCCACCGCAACTAACCCCAAAGCTGCTTTTGTGTGAATGTTGAGTGACGGGTTAATCTTCTATAATCTTGTCGAGGGAGAATAGCCACGTCTGGGACACACAAAGAGAGTCCCATTGAGTTCCTTCCTCCCTTCTTCTTTAGTGCTGGCCGTAGAGCTGTCGGGATGACATCAGGTTCAAAGCATGTGTAGTTTTAGGCGAGACAGTTATCGTCACTAGCTGTCAAGGTTCCTAGACGGGCATTACAAACGAGGCTTTAGCGACATCCACCAGGTGCTCTTTGCTAATCGTTGAATTCGTTTTAAAATTGCTTTTCGTGTCTTTTTATTAACAAGATATTGGCGTGTCCGATGTGATACTGTTCCTTTCAACACGTAGAGACCAAAAAAAAATAAGCTCCGAAATTTCGTTGTAGTATCCCTTTGAAACACCGTTCCGAACAACCCTGCTTCGACACACACAAGAAGCGTGTTGACGGAGATGATGTTCGGGTGTTCGTCGTGCTAGTGAGACTAGGGCCGAACGACACGACAAGCCTGACAGATGCTGCGCATTAACGGAATAGATATACCCGCGTAATTATAGTTAAGAAAAAAAAAAAAAAGACGGCGCCGTTGCTGTTTTGTCGAGGCTCGCCTCGCCGCGAGCGCATCCCACACGACTCGAGTCCGTGTCGCGCGTTCTTCCGCCCGCTTAATCCGCCTTTAATCCTCGCCTGATCCGAAGCTCGTTTGCGTCGAAGCCTCTCGCAGGTCTTTCCCATTCAACTTGGCCGTCTCGTTAGTTCCTGGAGCCTCGAGGATTTCCGAGGAAGGATTAGCGAACTGCGGATCAGAAATTGCGAGGTGGAAGAAAAAATAAATAAAAGAAACAAGAAAGCGCAGAAGGCGGAAAGTAATAGAGGCAAGAAGGAAAACATCGAGTTGTCCATTGTGTTCGTTCAGCTTCTTTTTTTTTTTAGTAGTAGTATCTTTTAGCCTTAGTTTTTTTAATATTATTATTATTTTCCTTTTATCCGGGTTTGTCGGTGCTGTTAATCCGTCCTGGTCGTAATCCGGGAAGGTCCCGCGACGCGTCCCGCCGGGAGGCCTCGAGGGCGGGATTAAGCGAGTGGCGGGATTAAGGGGAGAGAGGGCGCCGGCAGCTAATCCCCGGAGGATTATCGGGCACGGAGGTATGTAGGTGCGGAGAGGGGTGGAACGGGAGGGAGGGTATCGGAGGAATCCACCTGAATGTATCGATCAGCCCCGCAGGGATAATGCCTGCTTACCTCCGAGACGAAAAAAAAGAGGCGGAACAATATATATATATTCTGTTCGAGCCGGAGACGTAAAGAAACAATGAAATAAGGAACAGAGTAGGAGGAGGTGACGAGGAAGACGGTCTTGGTCGTAATGTCGATAATATTTTTACGTCCGAAAGAATATTTGGTTTCCCTGGGTGGCGTTTTCTTTCAAATGGAATCAGTTACGCAACGCTTTCGAGTACGGCCTCTGCGCATCGCCAACTTGCTGCAGGCTTGTGCAGATCGTCTGCTAGCCGACGGGCGCCGCCATATTGAATTGTCGTCACTTCCAGTATGGGCGAAAACGTTGTTTTGCCGTTGCCACGCCAATAGAAGGCATTTAGGATATAAGCGTAACTGTCACACATTCTCGTTTTGCCTCATCTCTATTTATTTACCATTTGCAGGTTGAAACGTTTTATTGTTTTTTTCTTCGCCCATACCGGATATGCCTATTAGGCGGCTGGGGATGAGAGTATACACGAAAAAGGTCTATAGCTGAAGGCCCTGTCACTGCGAGGCAACACGACGGCAACAGCAACACAACACGTTGTCCAACAGTCGGGCAACTTGTTGCTCGGTCCCCGTGTTGTCCGACAGACCTGTCACGTCGCGGCAACAGCAGCACAACATGGACGACAGCGAAAATGTTGCCGCGGTGCGACAGCTTTCGGCAACAAAAACAGCAGCAACCTGTGTTGGACAACGTGTGTTGTCCTGATCGCTGGCTGAGCGAATTTCGGGCCGGGTACACGACAAGACGGATAGCTTCGATGGCAGAGCTAGTTCCCTATGAATAACCTCTACTCAAATAAAGGCTTGGAAAACGTTGTTTCACAATAATTATGGCTGGCGTGCAGCTAAAATAATTTGATGGATGTTTTTACTGCGTAATTACGGAGAGCGGTTATCGAAATGGTCACAGCTACGGTCGTGAACGTTCAGACTGGTGTTGAAATTAGAACTGCCGAGAGACCTGCTCACATTACTGCTGGTGAAATTAAATGACATGCCTACTCACCCGCTGATAAAGTATAATAAAAAATAATCCAGGAAAGCAAAGGTTAAAAAAGAATCGAAGCATGAAAACAACCTCTCCGATTATGATTGTTGATGCTTAGAGCTTGGAAACAGCCGCTATAGCAGACACCTATACCCTTTGTTAAAGGCGGTAGCTTGCGCCACCTAGCCCAAGTCTAAAAAGACAAACAAAGGTCCCCGGGTTCGATGCCCGGACCAGGCGGATTTTTGCGGTCGCGCACCAGTCACCTAGCTGTGTTAGGAGATTTGTGTTTGTCCTTTGTCCCTCTTGTTCCCTTCTCCGGGGATTATTTTCATCATTACTGTCCAGCTTGCTTACACCTTTGCATTTAATTGCATTATCATAATGACTCCTCCCGCCCTTCTAAGCCAATTTCACCCCCTAGCTATCATCAGGCAGTGTGGGATATCCCTAAAATAACCTTTAAAAGATCGGGAAAAAAACACACACACACATCAATTTCCGTTTTTTTCTATTCCGGCGAGGGAATCGCCAATTTTCCTCTGGTCGAACCTTGTCGGCGTTACCCTAGCATCGGACCTACTGGGGGAGAGGGTTGAGACTTTGGGCCGGAGCCACGTGGGAGGGAGACCCGCGTGGCTTCCTCCCGTCATCGCGATGTGACGCTGCGGTCGGACAACAAACCGGACAACACGGTTGCCGGGCGGCAGCAACATGTTGCCCGACTGTTGTTGTTGCCGCGATGTGACAGGGTGCCGCCGGATGGAGAGTTCACAACTGTTGCCTCAGTGTGACAGGGCAAGGTCTGCCGACGGTTGCCAGACCGGCGCTCAAATAAAGTGTTTTCAATTCACGGTGGCCAGACTAGCCTTTGAAGCGTGGCTGTCATCTTTCCAGGAAGATATTTTTCGTCTCTCACTAAGTGCTTACACGACCATCCTTGGTGTTAGGACCGAGGAGTTCTCCAGGCAGGATCAAGCAGGGCCTAGCCAGTACAGGAACCGTGATGGACGACTCCAGGCAGGAACAGCAAGAGACGGGAGAGTCTCTCACTATAAACTCCGTTTAATACATATTTACGGATGTATTTCCGTCGTCCTAGATCACGTTTGCGACCTCTTGTTTCCTTCTTTTACAAGGTCGCTCCTCTGTACGCCAGCGTTTGGCAGCCAATGGTGGCCGAGCTTCCAACGAACGGCACATGACCCGGTTCCGGCTATGTTGATCGTCTCGAGCACGCACACACACCCACACAATGGCGCGGCAGTCGTTTTTCACGTTGCGGCGCTGAGGCACTCTCGCACTTGAAGTCGGGAAGCTGCGCCGAGTGGATCGTTTTTCTCGTCCGCTACGGTATCCGTAAAGAAAACGCCGCAGCTGCGCATGCGCGCCGCCAGCCTTGTCTGCATAGTTCAAGGTCTTGTCGCGGATTACGGAGCGCTATGCGGGTGCTTAGCGGCCTGCAGAAACGGTCTCCGCTGCCCTAGGCACGTCGATCCTGACGGCTCCCTCCATCAAGCGGCGTCGTGGCTCCCGAAAGAGTTTCGCCGGATAATCCCCGGGTGGCGGCCGACGATAATCCGAACTGAAGGCCCCTGTTCGAAGAGAGGTCACGGAAGTCCACACCGGGACCCCTTCCTCTTTCGGCGAAGACGAACTTGCCCCGTCAGCGGTTGGCGCCGTCGCTCGGAATCTTCAGCCTGTAATCCGCCGTCGTGGCCTCAGCTAACCCCCTCCTTTAATTAGGCGGCACTCGGCGACCCTACCGGGCAGGTCGGTTGATGCGTCGATTGACACTCACTTCGAGACTTTCGCAATATTAAATACTAAACCTCCTCCCCCGCAAAAAAAAAAAAAATAATAATAATGTTTTTTTTTTTTTTTTAATTTCATAAGCAACATTGGTTGTCGCCATTTCTTAGTTAGGTGGCGCAAGCTGCCGCCCGTTACAAGGTGTATAGCCATTACCATCCATCAGTCTATACATCCGTAGGCACGAAGCTCGTGATTGGATCCGAGTCCTCGCCGAACGTTGACGCAGCACTCGTGTCCAATACATGCTCGGAGCACGCGACGAAACAATGGCGGGCTCCGATACTTCCCACTGCAGCTACGAGATGGCGCGCACTTTCGAAAATGGCCTATCGAAGTTCCCTTTCTGCTTTGGTCGGCGTTTTAATGCGATGGCTTTGTATCGGACCCCTACGCGGACCTTGCGTGCTCGTGTTGATGTTGGTCGCATCGTAGCAAGGCCGTGGGAGAGAGTGTAAGCAACGGAGCACAACTTCTGCTTTGACGTCATAGAGCGCGACCTGTCGCGTACTCCCGCGTGGAAAGAGAGAGCGTGTGTTGCGCGTGTTTGGGGGGGGGGGGGGGGGGGGTTCCCCTCTCCTTTCCGCTGCGTAAGAGGAACACGGGCTGTGTAGTGAGGGGCAGGAACTGTGTGTTAGTGCTATCGCACATTCGTTACATTTGACGGATTGTCTAAGCACGGCGATTTTCATTTTGACGAAACCTTTTTCACGGAGCGTTGTATCGAACGCCCATTGTTCGCTTCATTTTCAGCCTTAAACTCATCGGCGTATATCACTATATTAGTCACGCTTATCGCTAATATCACTCACTCCTTATAATGCTCGATGCTGGGCAGGCAACGACTTGGTTTGATAAAAGTTCAGGGTTACCTCGCAGACAGAAGAACACGTGTTCCCATTCGGACTAAAATAAAAAAAGCAAAATGAAAAAAAAAGGGGGGGGGGGGAGAGATAGAGAGTTATACCCTAGTTACTCGGGCGCTTTGAACTGTCGTTGAGTCTACGACAGTTATCGGCCCCAACTGTGATTGAACTGATCTGAACTGAGATGGTGCTACACGGCTCTCTAGAACCCAGTTGAAGTTAAAACGAAACTAGTTCTTGTGCCACGCGATCAGTCTAATTGTTAAAGTAATTTTAATTGGAGACACGCCTTTTGTTTATTACAAGTATATCGTACAATATGTTCAATACCTTGTTGCTTTTTAGCGGTGTTTACCCGAGTACCAAAGCAGATTCAGGGCTAATGCTATAGGTTGCGCATATTTTACGGTAGGTGGTGCAAGCTACCGTCCGTTACGATGGGTGCACCCATTACTATTTGTCCATTTATAGAGCTGGTCCCGACGCCATCTTAGCTCGTTCGGTGGCTTGCCGGCTAGCCGGGATCGTTTTAGCGGCAGCACGGTCACCTAAACCTATTCCTTCCCGGAATGTTTTCTGCTACGATTCTTTCTAGACGCCTCCCCTGCATTCCGAAACAGTAAGTGCCTCGGAAACGATGGTCGGGGGCAGCGGTCCCGCGGAGAGGCGCCATTTTAGCTCAGTGGGGAAGTCCTTTCAGTTGAATTGAGGTAGGGAGTTCAGTTGAACTCAACTGTCATTAGCGGCTCGATGAGTGTTGGCGCCGCCGTGTAACTGCCGGCCGATCGCGATTGAGTCAACTGTCTTTGACTCAATGGCAGTTGAGAGCGCCCGTGTACCTAGGGTATTAGACGAGTTCCGTCTATCACCCCAGCCATAGCCTCCTATATACTGACATAACCTGGCAGATCGCCACGAGAAGCGGCCGCCGAAATGGGAGAGCTGGAGCGGCAGACAACGGATGAGAGGGAGATCCACGTGATTGGCGGCCCGCTGCGGCGAGGCGCCGAAACACACTTCTCCCGAGCGAACGAGCGTGTTTCGGGTCCTCGCCGCTGCAAAAGCTGTGCGCTGACGTCCAGGTTCCCCGAGAAATGCTCTGTGCTGCCAGATCCTCGCGCTCCAAATTTGCAGCCGGGCACTCTATGGCTCCGTCGTCGAACTGCCAGGCTTTGGGAGTATACAGGAGGCCATGCCCCAGCACACTTGGGCGTCTCGTGGCGAGCTTCGAGCGTGCACGCGCGGCCAAAGCACGGCGGAAGGCGACAAGCGCGTGCTGGTGGCCCGCGTCATCTGAAGTACGATGTCTGGAGCACCTCTCCGACCGGTGTGTTCAGCGTCCCATTTTGCCCGTGCACCGAAAGAGTGGTCCTGAGGTGGCAACACACCAGTCAAAGAAGGGCGCCGAATCCGAAGACGACGTCGTGTTCATCATCGTCATCACCATCAGCGCCAATAACGATGATGATGATGATGATTGGCAGAAAAGCGTAAAATAAAGTTAAGAAAAGAAATCAACAATAAAAAAATAAATCAACGAGGAGAGATAGGAGGTGCCCCGGGACCTTTCTTTGCTGCTCCGAAGACGTCGCCGCCGCGCTTCTGCCGATTCCGCCTCTAATCCGGGTCCTAATCCGGGCTTTAATCCGAGCCCTAATCCGCGACGCAGGCGGCGGAACTGTCCCCGGGGGCGAGACCTTTTCCGCTCTTTCTGTCTTGCTCCCCTTAGCTTGGCCGGCTTTTTTTCATTTTTATGTTTTGACTGTGCCATTATTTTTTTCTGACTTGTTTTAACAAACCGTTGTCTGTGTCTGCTAGAGAAAAAAAAGAAATAAGCAATACAACCGGGACGCGGAGCAGACAAGCTGGCCCACTCGTTCCATTTGGATGTCATAGATATAGACGGCAGATGCGTGTTTTTCGTTCGTTCTCGCTACTTCCAAATGTGCGAGATAAGTAAACGGTACAACTGATAAATTTAAAAAAAAAAAGAAAGACGCATGCGTGCTTGATTTGGCACGTATGTTTCCTTACCATCTCTGCTACGCTGAATTTATTTTATTTTCTATTGTTTTTCACGACAGTTTCCTCATTTTTGTTTTCGTGGGATGTACTTGTTTGAGAAATGGTAGATTGCTGGGACAGTTGGCGGTTGATCGACATAATGAAAGCAGCGCAAAGGGTGGAACGAGGTCAAGCAGGAACCACACTTGACAGCCGCTAATCGTCTGAGCACCGTCCTCGTGCACGTGGCAGGTTAAGTTCGCGCTTGCGGGGCTCAATGAGAGTGCTTCATTAGGGAGTTTTCGTAGACCGCGTTTCCCCCACCGCTAAGCCCTCCGCGACGAAGAAGCCGCTATTGAGCCTGCGCGCCGAGGGCCTTGACTGTTGCGTTCCGGGTATCGTAGCGGGTGTCAGTACGATAAAGCTCCACAGCGATCTTGGCGCAGCTGGTTCAGAAGGACCCTTTGGAATGTTTGAATGGAGCAAAACGACGATCGCCATGACAACTGGCAAAGATCAGTCAATCGCCTTGCAATGTTTGGTCGTCTGCATGATGGTATCGCTTTGTGTCCGGACAGCAGGCAGAGAAGGCAATGGCGCTACATTTCCCATAGATCCAATGACTTTGCGTCAAACTATACCAGAGAGCTCGTCCTGTTGTATACCTTTCGACAAAAGGAGAGGAATTTGCGCCAAGATTGCGCCGGAAGTTAGTTTCCCAGTGATGCTAAGCCGCTTGCGCCGAATTGCACCAAAGGGCTAACCTTGCTGCTTTCTTCTACATTTGACCAAAATCTGAGGCCTTCTCGCCAGCCATGCACCGAAAGTTGACTGCTCGTTCCCAACGACGAAGCTTGAGGCTCGTGGGAATTTACGAACGCTTCGATTGTTAGTTTGAATCGCGTGTTGTTGGGTTCCATCTTTGTATCGAACGCTGACATGACGTTAGTCGCTGACAGATTGAAGACGGCGGGGCGTGTCTTGGCGAGACGCCCGACTTTCAGCACGCGCTTGTTGCCTTCCGCCGTGCTTTGGCAATTATCGTCTAGCAAGGAAGAACATGAACTGAACACGAACAAGAAGCGGTGCTCTCCTGAGCGGAACGTTGACCTCTGTTTCTAGGCAAATAATAAAAAAATAATAATATTTATTTGCATTTAAAGATGTGATTCTGGGTGGCGTGCAAGGCTGTGCAGAAAGGTTAAAACCCGTACGCAAATGCGCCTGCCTGCTACCCAAAGTTTGAATTGGAAAAAAAAAAGTTAGGATGAGAAAGAAATGAAAACAAGATATAATGCCGTGTTGCGAGCAATCAAAACGTTGAAAAATTAGCTATTAAAGTTTCCTTTTTTTTTTCGTAAAGTTTCGAGCAAGCGCCTACTTAAAGTTTGCAGATAATCACGTAAAATAGGGGTATGAGCTCTCGAAAATGTCTAAAGATATATCATTTGCGTTTTTTTTTTCGAACGTTACAAAATTGAGAGGTGAATACTTATTGTAGAATGGGCAAATGCTCAATATTTTACTTACAAAAAAAAAAAATCAACATGCATTTGTTTGAGTATGGCGGGATTCCCATCAATGAAAAGTTTTACTTGAAGCGTACTTTAAATGTACAGTAATCCTTTCGTCCTCATTGTTTTCAGTAATCGGATTGATTCGCCAATTAATCTGCCACCTTTAAAATACATTTCGTGATAAATTACTTTTTTTCTGGCTTCAGTGATTTAAATTAAATGAATCTGATATAAACCCAATAAATGTGATTTTTTTTCTCAAAAAAATATGGTTTTTGTTTATCCTGCTTGCTACTGAGACCGGTTATAACGAAGTCGGTTATTACGAAATAGCGGCTACAGCGAAGCGTTCACAATTTTCCCTTCTCTTTTGCACTTCGTTATAACCGAAGTCGGTTATAACGAAATAGCGGATATAGCGAAGTGATTTCCGATTCCCGTTGACTTCGCTATAACCGGTCTCGACTATGCGCCGGGAAGCTGGGGGAAAGGAGACGTCAGAGCGCCGAGCTCTGATTCTAATAATTAGTGGGTAAACCTAAAGGCCCGTTCACATATATGCGACCGAGTAAGACCGAGAGAGACCAGACCGGTTTTTAAGCCTCGTGCGTCGTCTTAGGACCAGCTCCGCTGCAGCGCATCCGGTCCTAAGACGTCGCAAGAGGCTTAAAAGCCGGTCTGGTCTCTCTCGGTCTTACTCGGTCGCATATGTGGGAACGGCGCTTAATGCTACCTTCCTTTGTCTTCACTGCGGTTGTCGAATGCGAGAGCAAAACGCCGGCGTTCTAAAGCGTTCCACGAGTGCAGTGGAGACAAGAGCTTTAGGTCTACCCACTAATCGTTCCAACAAGAGCTCGCGTAGCAGGAAATTTTGCTGTCTTGTTTCTGCGAGGTTGCTGGTCCCCCATTGAGTGCTCTTCCCACGGGGCACCGGTGTACTGCGGGGAAGCCCTCCCTCCCTCCTCCTTGCGGAGTGGCTACCGCGAGAAGAGCGGCGTCGCGCGCGAGACTTCGCGGGTATTGAATGCATTAGAACCGTCGCCTGTTGTCGTAGAAAAGTCGCGAAACGACCTTTCGTTTGCGACATAACGCCATCCAGCGTGTCTCCCGCTTCGCCGCAAGGCGAGCCATCTGCTTCAGGAACGAACACCGGTGCCAGAGCGCAAGCAGAAAGTGCGACAGCGTGAAAATAAGGGATTAGTGTTCTCCTTCGTTTGGTTAATCAAGTACGGGCTTTTTCTCTTCTTTTTTTTCTTTTTTTGCATCTCTTATTTTGGAAAAGGAGGCGTTTCCTGACCGGTGTGTATGCGATTGTTGCTGTTCGCCACGAAAAAGAAAACCCTGTTCTTCGTCTTGCGTAAATAAACTGTGCATCGCAGAAAGCTCAAAACTCCGTGAGAAGGTGACGCTAGCGGTGGGGATAAAAAGCGAAAGTTTGAGAATAGGACGTTACCGGATCAAAGAAAATTGAGCAAGACGAAATTTATATATAGGAGCCGACGTTCACCTCGTCCTAATCGCCAGGACAAGAACTGGCATTCGGGACGCATGCGGGATTTATATCGGCGAAAAACCTGTGTCAGAAAGGAAAAGAATATTGTTTTTTCTTGCCAACAAGTTTTTTTTTTTTGCTCAAATTGGCGTTACTGGAGCCCACAATGTCATCTCTTAGTTTTCAGTGGTGTGATTGCTGCGCTCAAACTGCGCCAAAGTGCTTAGCTCGCAAATTTTGCACAAAATGAGCTGTCATTGGCACTAACGTTGCGTCTCACGGGTTTGTTTACACCTTGACATAATCCGGGCTGAGACTTTCGATTATCGTTAAGAATTACGTTGTATTCCTATTTTATGGGATATCTTCATCAAACACTGAGAGTATAGTCGAAAGGTTCGCGATATTTATCGTCGTTTCGTGGCCTGCACTCGAGTAGCTCCGTTGAGGGCGCTTCTTGCCGCGCACGTGGGCAGTGCAGTGAAGCGACACCCGCGGAGATCGCGAGTCTGCGTGTCTTGCTTCGCCGCAGCGCAGCCCCGTATAGAGGGAAAACGAACTTCTCCGGACAGGATGGTGCCGCACGCCTCTGGTATTTGAAGAATAAACAAAACAAAATAAAATAATGTAGAATAAAAATTAAAAAAAAAATTGGTGAATTGCCATGCGACAGATCTTGCTTTGCAGTAAACGTTTCACAAAACCGCGGCTACATATGATAGACTGGGATATCCTGACTTGTAAACACCATTGTTTGCTTTTTTTATTTTTAATGTAAAAGTCGACATTTTAGGCAGGATACCTGGGTACAGCGAAATGATTTATATGTGCTGCGCTTCAAATTTATTTTCACTGCAAATCAATCATTTGGTTACCCCTCTGCGTTGGCCTCCACGTGTTCGTGGGCAAAGTCAATAGAGTAAATTAAAACTAAATTGGTTCGCGGAGTGGAATAGAAGTTTGGGAATAACTTACACGGGTTTGACTGGATTTTCTTACAGCATATTTATCGGCCACACCCGAGTTCGTATCATCATTAAGCTCTACATATGAAATGCCATTGATAATTATCAAAAGCTGAGTTAAAAATATCGCAATTTTGTGGCATCCTTAAAAAAAAAATGGTGTTTGTAAAATATTTTAACGTTACTTAAGTGGAGCACTATTTTATTTACTTTTCATTCCATACCTAGAATAAGCGTTCACCTATTGAAGATTACGCTACGTCCTTGATCAATCAACATCTCGATGCCGTGTCGGGTGCTTTGAAGCCCAACTAAATGGCATGCTGAGTGTTTGGGGGAATCAAACTTTCTTCACAATGGACACTAGTAAATAGTTGTAGTCTATCTCACTAGTTGGGCGCAGCGTCGCCACAGGTACAGGGGCGAGGGCGTAGCCCGAGCATTTGAAAGGAGGGGAAGAAGGAAGGTCCCTCTTCTTACCCGGTCCCTCTTCTATACTACCCGGTCCCTCTTCTATACAACTATACCTGGTGTCATGTGAAGCCAATGAGAGGAGTTGGATTATGTCCAACCACATGTCCCAAAAACTGGTCTTGTGATAATAATAATATTATATTTAATTACTTGAATACTATTTATTTACTGCTTTTTTATCGGGATATATTAAACTTTTAAGCGAGAATTTAGTTGAGTAGGTACCCGCTAAACGGTAAGCATTTTTCCAATTACTTCTTCTTCTTTGCGGCCGTTTTTTCTCAAATTGAAGGAAAAGGAAAACGAAGTGTTCTTGTTTGGACTGACGAAGAGCCTACCAGGCCCGAAACGTTTCTGCATATCACTTATTTGGCATCCTTGGACAACCATCTTCTTAAAGGGCAAATATTTTGTGAGCATATTTCTCTCGAGTGCCTTCTTTTTATCACAGGTGCTGTATATATATATATATATCGTCATATTTTGGCCGGTGCAGCAGGTGTACTTATATCTCGGAGAGCCTCGAACTCTCTACACGTATAGTTTTCATCCAGATTAGGGATAGAAAAAAAAAAAAATTCTGAGCTACATATTTGTGTTAGTGGCACGCTCTCTAAATTGGGATGCAATAAATTAGTCAGCACGTTCGTTCTATTTCTTTTTTTTTTGTACTAAAATTTACAGAGAGAAAAAAAAAAAGAGAGAGGGGGAAAAGTTCAAAAATTAACGGTCCATCTTTTCAAACTCTTTGTCGTTGTCTGCTTCGGCTCTGCTACGGATCGGGCACGAGCTTCGACTTCGGTTTTGGCTCAGGGATTCTGGCGCCGCCGCCGTCGCTTGCTGCGCGGAATTTAATTATTCGGAAAAAAGTTGAAAGCGGGCGCTGCTACGGTTTAACTCCTCGGTTCGGAGATTAAAAGAAGGGAAGAAGAAAAAAAAAAAGCGAAAAAGAAAGAAAAGGAGAGAGACCGTAAGAACAAAAGAACGGAGAGGGAGCGCAGTAGTAGAGAGAAAGACAGACGGAATTGAAAGAGAGGGAGAGAGAAAGGATGAGAGCGTCCTCTGAGCCTCATCCGGATTAAGTCGCGGATTAAGGATTCCGCTGCATTTTGGGAATGAATTATGCCGTCGCTCGGTCGCTCGCTCGCCTGCTCTTCCAACTCTTGTCTGTCCTCCGCGCCGTGTGCTGCCTCGCGCTGCCTTTCTTTTGTGTTTGTTTTTGGTCGGTATTCCCATTCACGCGCTTTGCTGCCTCGTGCAAGTACCTCCACTGTTCACCACCGCCTGTGTGCTTTCGTTTTATTGTACTTCTTTTTTTTTTAATTTCATTTTTTTTTAATTTACAAAGGCGTGCTCGAAAAAATCGACAGTTTCTCTCGTTTTAGAAGTTTGGTTGTTTTGCCCCCCCCCCCCCCTTTCCCTCTGTTCTTTCTTTGCACCGCCGACAATGTGAGCAGATTATCTATTTTTTTTCTGGCGCGTGGATGAGGGTAAAGTAAAATAAAACAATATGGTGAAACCCCCTCCCCCATTTTTTTTCTCTCCTAAAACAAACGCGTGGCGGTAGAAGTTAAGCGAAGTCTTCATCCCCGTCGCATGAGGATAACAATAATCATAATCGTAATTCCGTTCTAGCCATGTTTCTAAAAGCGTCTTCCGTTTTTCTTTTTTGTTTGTTTGTGTGTGCGTGTGTGTCCCGGATCGTGTGTGTGTGTGTGTGTGTGTGTGTATGTGTGTTTGTGTGTTTGTTTGTTTTCTTTACTTG
>JAZHYW010032307.1:0-14813 GCA_037355805.1 Ixodes ricinus | reverse complement strand
ATGAAAGAAAAATGTGAAACCTGTGAAGGGTGACAGTTTGCGTGAGAAAAGCTTCTGGTATTTTAGCTTCAGGACCAATTTGATTTCGCTAAAATCTCAATTTTAGAGCCTAAGGAACTAAGCAAGTCGACAGATACCACGAGTGGAGTTTATTTAAATATTTTCCGAGCCCAGAAAAAGTCAAAGGGCGAGCAATGTATATAAATAAATGTTCCTTCTCTCTTTACTTTGCCCCTGTACTTGGGCTGTCTCACTTGCGATTCTCTCTCCATGGCCCAGACTGTATTTAACATGTTGCTCGAGCAGCATGCAGCTATTCTGCTTCGACAATCTTGTTTAAAAACAGAGATTAAAAAAAAACACGAAACAGTATACATAACTTTCCAATTCATTCAGATCATCAGCAGCATTTATTGTGTGAGATGTAAATCTATAGTGATGCTCCTGCAATTGTGGCCATATTTCTTTATTTTCATAAACCAGCTGCGATTCATGCGTCGCCTGCCCTGTCAACCAGGCCTGAAATGTTAGTTGAAGTTTCGCCTACAGCTACAAGCCATACCTCAATAAAGCCACATATTAAAATTTACACCTCCTACGAAAAACACGCACGAAAAAAATTAAATAGAAACGAGCGCGCCGACAGCTAACGCCGTCACAACCTCCACAGGGCGAGCGGGGCGAGTCGGGAAACATTCTGTCCCCGCCGTGACGTCACCCCGGTTCGCCGTAAGAGGGAGCCACGCGAACTTCTCGGGGCTAATATAGCACTGGCCGTCACGTCTACGGGGTCTACGAGGCAGGCTGCTTGTCGCCGTGATTTTTTTCGAGTCTGCATACAGTGGAAGTGCTGCGATTCGCTCAAGTCGCCCCTATGAAGAAGTCGCGTGATCGCCCAAAACGCCGTCGTGTTCAGTCACGGCTCGCGGACCTTTTTCAAGGCCATAACGCTTCACACGTTGAATCGTATTCCTGTTCGGATCAAGGTGACTGTGAGGATATGAATGACGCCCCCAGAAAAGAATGGGCAGTGCAGATAATGGCGCGTCAAGTCCAGTTTTCGACCAAGGCTCTTCAGACGCTTCCGACGATCCCAGTCAAGAATGCCCAGCGGACGGGACCCCACTTCTGAATCCACTCCCGTGCACGCAGCGAGAGTACCAGC
Source organism: Ixodes ricinus (assembly GCA_037355805.1). NCBI lineage: Eukaryota > Metazoa > Arthropoda > Arachnida > Ixodida > Ixodidae > Ixodes > Ixodes ricinus. The sequence continues at coordinate 13,648 of JAZHYW010032307.1, read as the reverse complement.
TATGTGCGATGGGGTGGGTAAAGCACGCGCGTCAGCGGATTAATCAGAAGCAGAACAAGGTAAGCGGTGGAACATTCCGCGCAGCTGACATCGTCCCTGTTCATTTCTCTACGTGCATTTGTTTGTTTTATATACTTCTGGCTGACACATCCAGGGACGTCTTTTGGCGGCGCTCCGTATTGAATTTGTATCTCGTGCCTGAAAATGCTCAAATAAACAGTTCGTACCGAACCTGTGTTTTAGTTACTACCTTCGTACTTGCATGAGAGCATCTTGCCTTCGCAATAATACTCAAAAAAGTATTTTTATTGGAGGGTGGGGGGGGGTGGACACAACGTCTTCCCTCAACGCCTAGAAAACGTCATTTGGAATGGTATCTCGACGTTCCATGAACGTCGTTAGTAGTCCGGATGTCGTAAACACACGTATCATAAACGTCGAGGGAGGACGCAACGGCCCACTGAGACGTGCATGTGACGTGTGACAAACGTCATTGGGAACGTTCTCTCGACCTTCTGTGCACCTTTTGTCGCGGACATTTAAAGGTTTCATCGACGTCGAAGGAAGGTAACGTCCGGACCTTCGACGTTGTACGACGTCACGTTACAGACGTCTTCGACGTTCTTTCGACGTTTTCTTCACGTTTATGTGCTGCTTGGGATAGCCCGCACCCTGCCGTCGTGCAGCTGCGGCTGGAGCAGAGGCAGGGGTTTCCCCAGGATTCTAATCAGGGGGGGGAGTGTCCCAATGGCTCGAGGGGGGGGGGGGGGGTAGGCGATGCGAGGCGAGGCTAGATAAAATATAAAACTGTTTCTTTTTAGTCCACTAGCTAAATTACAGACGTCTATTAACCAAATGCTCACACCCGTAATGTATGTTTCCCTTTCTCTATATGAGGCTGCGGATAGTGGCCGAACTTCAACAATCTATCCATCTTCGTCGCCACGCCCGCTGTCGGCAGCTGTCCCTTGTTCATCTATGTGTGTTCTTGTGAGTGGGATTCATGTTTTTTATTCACCGGCCGGGTCGGCGGTCTTCGGCGGAGGAGTACTGTTAGAAAGATGAAGACGACGACGGGGCAGTGGCGCGCGCCAGCGAGGTAGAGGGGCTTAGAGCGATAAACCGGCGTTCCAGTCTGCACTCGAAAGTGACCCCCATAAGGCCGCTGCCATTGTACGAAAATTTGACCACTCGTCACGTGACCAAACCAATACGTGACGTCACGGAAAAAGTTGGCAGCGCCGAGGCAGCGGCTGGCCCCAACTGGGCCGGAGCATTGGCCGGAGCTTGTCGGATGGTTTATTCGTTGTCGTTCGTCTCAGCGAGTTGATTTCAGATGGGGAAGCCGTCATGTGAGAAGTGTTGTAAGTTGGGCTGGATTGGTATGTTGACATGATGAACAGAACAGCGCACAAAAAGACAAGGACAGAGAAAGGAAGCGCTTGTGTTTCCTGCTTGTTCCTTTTCTCTGTCCTTGTCTTTTTGTGCGCTGTTCTGTTCATTCCGTCATATGAGGCCGGTCTAAAGCGACTTCAGGCTTCAGCGTGGTGTCGGCCGTAGGTATAACGATAAAATACAGAGGAACGGTGTGAATTTCGGGTGACCGACGGGGATATTGTTACGAAAGAGACAATCGGCCCTACGTTGCTCGGACCTTGGATTGATTCGGATACCGCTAGAATAAATTTTAAGGCGACGTTTCTGTGCTCTCGTTGACCATCGGAATCTGCGAGGTCTGCAGTGAAGCGTGTGCAATATATTTGGATACACAGTTTAGCAACAGAAATTGCGTGAGTCGCGCTTGGCCGTGTGCAATCATGCTGCCGCTTCATTCAAATGACCGAAGGCTCACTTTGGTTGTGCGGTGCACCGGAGAGCTGCCTTGAAGCTTGTAGTTCCCGTGCCATGCTAAATGATACTGTGCTGCTCCCCAAATTGTTCCGGCGTAGACGTACAGTTTCACGGAGCACGGGTGTGCGGCGCACCGAAGAGCTGCCTTCAAGCTGGTAGTTCCTGTGCCGTGCTTTAGGTGATGCTGTGCTGCTTCCTAAATTGTCCTGGCGTAGACGTGCACTTTCACGGAGCACAGGTGTTGCAGTTGATATTGATTCTACTGGTCTGTCGCACGTTTCGTCGACACAAAAGTTTCACCAACACGCGCTACGTGAATTGCAAGCTGTGTGAACATTTTAATCGCGCGTGTTACCTACCTAGTTCACTCTTCACGTCGTTTTGTGACGACAGTCGTCAGCGGCTCATTACCAAAAAGTGGTCCCCATCCATTTCAGTTCAGCTCGTCCATGGCAGTCTCCCAACCCCGAACGGGAAGTTTATTCCGACAGAATGCCACTAAAACAATGCAGCTTCTCTAGTGGTCAGGAAAGACTCTCTCCTCCCTGTTTTGTTCTATTACCATGGATGCTTCCTTCAGTCCTATTTTTCATCAATATTTACTACTCTGTAAAGTTCTAGGCCATGCTCAGCTGTCATCATATGTTCTGGTGGAGGTGCTACGCACTTTAGTCATAGTCCACCACTCTGTGTGGACTATGGCGGCTCCTCAGCCAATTTGCCCGGTAACAGGACACGGGTGGCGGATTATCTCGCGTCTTAAGCCCCCGGCGAGCCGTGAACCAAGTCCTATCCCGAGCCCGGCAGAAAAACCGCAAGATCGAGTACCATACTCCTAGAAAGAGGGTCAGTATAGTCCTCCCTAAAGGGAGGAACGCTCTTGACACATATGTTCCTTCAGAAAGGGAGAAACTTTCGTCCCTAAAGCAGGGAGCAAAAGTTCCTCCGTCGCCTGCATCTCATTATGGCGGCCACGAATCAAGCAAATCGAGCTCAATAAGGCTTAACGAGAACACTAAGTCTATTGTACGGAGCGAGAGGAGCAGCAAATAAAAACGTAACACGAGCTTTCCGCGAACTGTATTTATTTCCGAAGCCGGCTTCCCCCTGCAGGTAAAGAAACTTACGTTTCGAAAGCATGCAGTCACTCAGTCTTCTCATCGTCAGCACTGCGATGTTAAACGGAGACAACCGGCACCCAGTTCGCGCACTTTGTCTTACCTTTGCTATTCCTCGAGCCACAATTCCTTCGTCAACCGTTGCGTCAACCGCACATCACGGAGGAGTGGTAAACCATTCGCCCGCAAAACCAAAAGCCGCTCTCAAAAAAAGCAAATCCGAAGCAGCCTCTTGGCTCATTTCAGCACGGTAACACGAAATTATGGCGTAGCCGCGTAGCGTAAAGGAGGTTAAATCGCTTGCCACCAGATGGCAGGGTCAAGCAGAGTAATCGCAAGTAGCTAGGCTAGGTGGCGCTAGTTACCGCTCAAATTCATGTTCTACAAAAAATATTTTATTTTCTCACGCCACCATTGCGCTTCGGGATCCTCTATTATACCACAAATGTACGACACGTTACGCATACTACAGTACAAGCATCATCTGAACATACATTTAGCGCTTACACATGCATCGCACATACAAACACCAATACAACAGCACACTAACCCGATCACTGCTCCCGGAGATCTGCGTTTCCGTCTTTTATACTGGTCGTTTTGAACGTGCGGAAATTGTCGGTGACTCCTTAAGCAATACAAAAATAGTCCCAGCATGTTGATTTTTTTTCAGCAATGTCATAGATTTGAGAGTATTTGTAATGACTCAGGGGATGAATCTCTTATTAAAAAGAAAGCGCTCGGTCATTCCGTAATTATTTGAACCACTCTTCGTAACCACTCTTCTTCAATTATAATATGCTTAGGGCAGATCAAATATATTACTTCAAACTTTTACTATGGATACATAAAAATAGACTTCCCACCACACCAGCGAACAGCCTAAGTGCATATCCGATCAGAAATCAAAGCGAAGGATGCCGGCCATACGAACCAACTATGGTCAACAAACCTTAATTTTCAAACACAACTAAAACTCTAAATAAAACGGACCTCAATATTAACTTTAACAACACGTTTCCTGGTTCAAAAGGAATTGTAGAAGTTTCTTGGTTGGCAGTGAGATCGCATTCTCATTTGATAGTGTAATTACCAAAGAACATAATCACTGGGTATAGCTATAATTTCAAAGACGTTTGTTCTCATTGTATTCCTTCATGTAGACTTTCTGCTGATGCTGATATGTCTGTGGTATATATTATTGCATTCTGCAGTTCTTGTTTTTGTTGTGTAGTGCTTATTGATATTGTTTTCGGTTTCTCGCGACCAACACTTACTGACGTTTGTAGTGTTTTTTTATGCAAATGAATGTAATGTCTATTTTTCCTTGTTTTTTTACTTGTTTTTTCGTTTTATTTTAACTGTATAATGTTTCGCTGATGAATCTGTTATTATGTAACTACTTTGAGCTGCTGAACTTGTAGGGGCAGAGGCTTTGTCAAGCACCACGCCTTTATCCCTGCCCCCTACGCGGCAAGCCCGCAAAACAAATAAAGGAAAAAAAAACAATAAATCGAGCCGCTTCAATGCGGTTCCAAGCCACGAAGTTTGTTTCCGCGCACGGCACTTCGTAGCCAGTATTTCTATTGTAGTGTTTGTTTTTCTATTTTGCTGTTCCGCGCACGGCTGCAATTGCCGTCTTGAAGTAATCTCTGTAGAGCCGATGCTCACTCAGCTGGAAGTGATGCTTCACGGGCGGAGAAATTGCTTTTCGATCAACTTGAATGCAGTTAAAGCCGCGACTTGTGGCAGGTGTTAAGTGTACGGAGCTACGCCGTGGCGAGCTCGAAAACTTCTAGAGCTCATCCCAGCGTGCCACTTGTAGGCAGTTTCTCCAGGAACCGTAGTATATCTAAACAGCAAAATAAAGGGTAGCTGTTTTTTTCGACTTTACCTGTTTTTATAGTGCTAAAATTTCAGTGTAAATATACGTACTTTCCGTCATAATTTCGTACTGTTCAGTCTTTTCCCCAGAGCGCAATCGCTCTCGGGGACCGACAGCCACATTGGCCACTGTACGGTAGGAGCTTACCGTTCAGACCAGCGTTCCAACATGACTATCCGCACGTCGATCGACTGCACCTAGTCCCTCAAGTGGTCTTAAACTCTTTATTGTAAAGCGGAATGTCAACCTGCGACACCCCGCCCCCTCCGATCATGGCCCGACCAGCGGCATCAAAGCCCGATAGTTTACGTCATCTCATCTTGTTGTTACACCACTGATACGCGAACACACGGTAAAATCGGCGATAATTCCAGTCTTCTGTTCACTACGCACAACACTGCCATCACGATGTTGCTGACACGCAGAAATACAGAACCACGTTGAACGCCGGTTGGCATTCGGCACGGGAAAACGGAACCGAACTCAGCACGGAAGGCACCCAGGCAGCCGGCAGGAAAACCTGCCTGCCTTGGACACAGTTCCTGCGATGTTCCATAACGTCGAAAACATCGACACCGTTCCGCGTGGTTTCGCTACTGTAGTTCCGCGTGGGTCCCGGTCCCGCAAACCCGCAATCCAGAGACAGCCATCTTACCCAGTGTACGTAGCGCTGCCGGCACTGCTCCGGAACTTCGCTGTTTCTAGCGGCTTCATTTGTTCGTTTGATAAAATTAGTGGTAAAAACATCAATGCAACCGAAATGTTCTGCACGTTTGGACTAGAAGACTGAATTACAGGCGGCCTTCGCTGTCGCTGAAGCTCAATCAACTCAAACATTTATTTAACAGCGTGCGCGACGTGCTCGAAAAACGAAACTGAAAGAAGATGAGTCGGGAGGGCGAAAGCTTTCTCCCGTCTGCCTGGAAAAGGAGGAAAACGTCTCGTTCCTCCTTCTTCTCGTGTCCGCTTGGGGGCGCGTCAGTAGAAGGGAGGAAGACGCGCCGTTGCTACCTTTTTCCTCCACTTTTTCTTAGAGTGCACAAGGACAAACCTCGGAAATACATCAAGAAGAACCTGAAATCCACGCATCGCTCCTACCAGCAAGAACCACCGGAAATCGGTCTTTTGCCGGAAAATTCGAAGCTAACTAAGCCAACAGTGACAAACTTGTAGCAGAAAACCGCGTCGGCTCCCACCATCGTTTGCATGCCCCTCGCACCTTGCACTCCGAAGCCCTTTCACGCAAGGTGTATCAGGACGTCGAGGGCTGGATTGAACAATATGACTGTGTCGCCCGCCACAGTGGGTAGATGGACAACCAGCTCCTGCAGAACCTATACTTCTCGTGGAAGAAGCTGCCAGGCATTGGTTTGAGAACCACGAATGCTCTTTAACGTCGTGGGAAGTTTGTAGATCGAGCTGAAGTGCACGTTCATCAGCCAAAGTTGACGAGAGGGAGCCGAATTCCAGATTCTGTCCAGGACACGGCCCCCACGAGAGCTTCACCGCCTTCATGGAGGGTGTTTTGCGCCTGATCTAGTACCCACGCCAACCCTAATGCTACAGAAGACAAGAAGCTAAGAACCCCATGTCCCTCATATGAGGACAACACCTTCGGCAGCCTTGTCCGCAACCCCACGACAACAGTCTAAGGGTTCATATCACCGAGGCTTCCAACATTGAACGTACACTGCAGGCCCGAGCCTCTCAATATCAACAACTCCCCAGCGCCTCTATAGGCGAGTCGTCCAGCTGCAACTTCGACGCCAGCCTCCCAGTCATCCGCGACATCATCCACAACGTTGTCCGGCAGGAGATCAGGAAGCTACTTCCTGCCATTAGTTGCCCGGCTTTTTATTTTGATTGCCGAGATTGTATCGGAACAGGAACAAGTTCGACAGACATTTCAACTGGAGACTTCTTCGAGCGAAGCGGCTTCTGACGAACGGAGGGCGACTTATACCACAAAGTCACGACGACCGTCACCGGCCACTCGTTACCATTCAATGCCAATTCAACGAGACACCCCAACGCCGAAGCATTCCAGACATCGGGAAGAACCACTGTAAGTCCGCGCTGAACAAATCACAGTGGGGAAAACGGAGGTGCTGCGAATGGTCGACCAAAAGCCACTCTGCTACCACTGCATGAGGCCGACCATGTCTGCTGGAGGCGCCCGTACCAATGAATTGGCCTGCAAGGGGTTGTGCCGAACGACCCTCAACCCCGTCTCGACGAGCGTCTGAAAACATTGAGGACTATCTTCGGTGGCCTTTGTCTCTGGTGCCGACATTACCCCGAAGCTCCTGATCCCCATCACCTCAACAGGAGGAAAGCACTACAAACAGGTGAGCGGCAGTGCAAGGACAGTCGATTTGGTGTCGGTTGTCGTACAAGGACAATACCTAATAGTTTGCTGACACTAATTATCTGAGTCCACGCCACGAAGCACACAATTTCCAACTTTGAGGGAGAATGCCGCTGAGTGACTTGAAGAAATAAAATGGTTGGTTGTTCTCAAAGGTGGACTCCAAGCATCATCAGACTTCACTTTGCCGCACGAGACTTACACAAGTTGCAGTGGTCCTGGAATGCAGAAAAAAGCTACTACGAAATGGAAGTGAAATAGATTGGATAGCAAACAAACATTGTTGCCAGCTATCAAGCCAAAGCACAGCAAAAGGCACAGCCACGTAAGCAATACATGCGCGAGCTTGCTGCATTGATGCAGAAAACTACCAGGAAAATTTGGGGATTAGATGCCAGCCCTGCAGCTTCAGTGCATCAGATGTCAGTGGCCGCACATGACGTATGATTACAAGATGGTATCAGTCGGTCAAAATTGCTACTCGACCAAGCTAAACACCGACGTGCCAGAGCGTCATCCGACAACAAAGAGCACAGGCACTACGACTGAACACCTGACAGAAGACTGCCGCAGAAGGAACTCTTTATCGAACCATTTGCAAAGAATCCAATAATTATGTTATCAAGTGGAAATAAACCTATATTGATACACTAACCAAATAAACATATTTCTGCTCGCCTTTACGTTTTCAGAGTCTATACACAAAGAATTGTTATCACCGCGCGTGCTGGACCTTTTGAGGACACTCTCATTTCTGACCCCTCAATATTAATTAATGGGACATACCAGACTGGCAAACTGTTTGCATTGGGCTGCACTCGTTCCACTTCTCCTGAACATGTGGCGCATCCGAAAACCAACTCCAGTGCTGTGAAAATGTTATTTATTAATATATTCCCTCCAGGGGCCTTTGTAGGCCTTGTAGAGAGGATACTTAAAACTGCTTACATGATAATAACATTAAAAGTACACTTCTGTAACTTGTTAATTGCAAAAACAAACACACCTCTGAGCATCTAGTTTAATAGTATGTGTTGACGCACTGTTATCTAGCAGGACGCTTCCACACGTATGCAGACTTGTACCGTACGCATTACAAGTAATCAAATTACTTGTAATCAATTACTTCTTGGAGTAATTTTGTAATCAGTTGATTACTCTCATTAGGCAGTAATCACAAGAGTAATCTGATTGCTTTTTGAAGTAATTAAATTACTTATAACCATTACTATTTTCCCACGGGACCCCCCCCCCCCCCCCCGCACAAGATTTTTTTTTCTGAAATGACAAAAAATAAAATTTGCTTTATTTTCCGAACGGGAAAAATAAAGATTTTTGCGGAGCTGTAGGAAACAGAGGTCAACCCCTTTGTATGTACAGTTTCTGTGGAATTTCCGTTTTTTTCCGAGCTGGGACTGGGGTTGGCAAGCCCCAGGAGAGCCCCAGTGCGTGACAAAGGCCATTCAGGGCGAAGTTTGAGGAGGCAGAATGTAGCTTTTTGCAAGTCCTTCGTTCAAACTAGCTCCCTCACGCATACACACACAAAAAAGTAAAAAAAGAAAACAATCCTGCTTACAGTACCTACTCGCAGCCCGTAGGAGAACCAGAACCGAAGAATGTCTAAAGCGGCTGCAAAATATAACAAAGCCAGTTAAATATTTCCCTATTTTCCCTAAGTGGTCTTCGTGACAAGCAAGGTTTCGAGTTGAGGAGTGGTTGGGGCGATCTCTTCCGCTAATGGATACTAACGTAAAGTTCCGAGAGGACGCCCGCCCCGGAGAGGTCGCCCATCCCGTTTTTCTGGCTAAATATCTGTAACATAAAAATTCGAGAAACATCGCCTCACCCCGATTTTCGTCGGACAATACGCAATGTCCGACGGAAATCGCATCAACCGCGCAATTTGCTGTACCGGCACGTCAGACAAGCGAGTTTATAGCAGATTCCCGCATTTTTGTCCGCGATCTGCGTGTGCGATCTCCATTCCAAGCGAGTTGGTCCCGCGTGTACTATTTTGCTGCGTTCGCGATCTGCGGTATTTGTTCCCGTAACATACGAGTTTGTAGCGGATTCCTGCCTTCTTGTCCGTGATCTGCGCGTGCGATATCGGTTCCTGTGACAAGCAAGTTTGTAGCGGGTTCCCGCGTGTTTATCCGCATCGTGAAATGCGAATTTGCGGTGTCCACGACCTGCGGCATCAGTTTCCGCGTCACGTAGTTCGTAGCCGGTTTTTCATATAGTTTTGTTGTGGCACCCCCAAAGATAGCCCACCCCATGTTTTTCATTATTTATCCTCTTCATTTTGGGTGGGCGTTCTTTCGAACTTTACGGTACACATGATCCATTTCGAATCCTGGAGCTGCTGCTCTTTTGCTATAACATGCGAGTTCATCCACATCTGAATATTAAAATGAGCGACGCAAACTTTGAGCGACAACTCTTGCTTAAGCTTAACAAGATCTAGAACCCCCCCCCTTCCTCCCCCCTCCTAACTGGCGAACGCCCAAATCATTAAACTTCTTCAAACAAATTATATGCTTGTGTCCGCATTGTGAAGGTGCAACGACCACGAAGAGGGAACCCGTTTTTTCTTCTTTAATACTTGTGAAATATAAGGTTGGAAGTAGTTCATTGTTATGAGCGCTGAAGATGTAAGTCTTCACACAATAAAGTAATCAAAAAAGTAACGGTTACTTCTTAAAGTAATGTGCAATCACTTTAGCTGTCGAGTAATCAAGTAATCTAATCGAATACTTTTTTAGTTAAGAGTAATAGTAATTGTAATCAATTACTTTTTTTTAGCAATGTGTACCAGAATGCACGTATGACTACAATAGGCCCTTTGCAAAACCCCATCAAGCAACACAACTCTCGCCATTTTGAACATGATTGTATACCTGAGACTGGGGCAGAAGAGAACACAACAGAAGGTAGAAAAAAAGAGGAGGCAACGTAAAGCACACGGATGGGTTCCAGTCCACGTTACACGCTGATGCAGCATTTGAGTCCAATAGGCGCTCAGCTGAGTTCACAGTGATGGCGGACATAACATTCTTGTCGAACAAATGCCCAAAGTAGGAAGGCCTTGGGTAGTTGAGAGTAGCTAGCAATTCGGCAAATGGCAAGCAGCTACAGTCTCGGTGAGTCAATATGCACGTTGGAGAGGGGCACATGACAATATATCATCAGAGTGCTCGTCTTGCACAGATTTGTCACGCACCTTCACTCCGTCTCTCTGCTGGCTGGAGGGGCTGTGGCGGTTGCCCTTTTCCGGTTACGGTGAATACGAAGAATAGGCAGCCCACACTTTTAAAAATATGTATTGAAGAGACCGAAGGAATGGTAGTAAACATTTTTGAACAAGACTGCTCTTCGGGCAAGGGATGAACACAATATGTCTTGTCCAGGTAGTCAGGACAAGTAAATAATTGATCGACTAATACAATGCACTCTTGATGAAAAAAAGTGTTGCTGCAATAAATCCTACGAAAGAGAAAAATGTGCAGATAATCTATGCGAACGCCAAAACGGATGTTCTTATAGCAAGTCGAATAGCTTTGAAGCAGGTGCCTGCAACGATTTATTCGTCCCCCACACTCAATGAAGCGTCGTCCTCGCAGCTGAAATTAAGTATGCACTTCGCACTCACAAAAAAAGGAATAAAAGCGATTGAATGTAGAATCGTCGATTAGAACAAAAGGTTAAAGATCGCAGAAGCTTCTCGCTAAAGTTTCTATGGTTATTCGGTTCAAACGTTCAAACAAAGCTAGAGAAAGCGAAAATTAGCATGCTAAAAGCACTCAAAGTTCTATCGACCTCGAACACATCCGGGAATCCGAGCACCGGTACGGCGATACGGATGATGCTGTATCGCAGGTGTTAATATCCAGATGATAAAAGGCGATCTTGCGGAAAAAGGTAATAAAGTCTCATTCCTTCATGTTTTCACGTTATACCTGCGTCAGCGAGCACGAAAAAGCCCGAAGTCGTCGGAAAGCAGCTGCACATCACGGCTACTGCGTACCGAACAAACTCGCATCCGCCAGCTCTGGGCGCTGCCATCTTGCCGATGACGTAACGGCTCTTGTGAGGTCACGTGACGAGTGAGTCGCTTTTGCGTACAACATGGCGGCAACCGGGGGGGGGGGGTGCCACTTCCGAACTTCCGGTTTATCACTCTAAGCCCTCTACCTCGTTGGGCGCGCACGACCATCTCGTGCCAGGCCCCACTACGCCCGGCTCGGCCTCCACTAAAGATTCAATCTACTGTGATCACCTGTCCGGTCCCATATTGCCGACAGCATCATCCTAACAATATACCGGGTGTTTGTGGAAAATTTGAACCCGGCTTTTCGTGCCGCAAAATTAACTAGACATTGCGGGGAGCTTCAACGCTGTAAAACGTAATCCCATCCGGTCGAGGAAGATGCCAAAGTTTCAACACCAACCGTTATCTTATTCAAAAAGTTATGAGCGATTTTCTGTAAATTTCAATGGAAAAATGGCAGTTGAAGGAGCTATCGAAACAATTGAGTTCTATGGCGCAAGCAACCTGAAAAAATGTCGAAAATGGGCCCCCATTTTCCCATTGAAAGTTTCAGAAAATCGCTTACAACTTTGAATAAGATAACGGTTGGTACGGAAATTTGGGCCTCTTTCTCGAAGGGCTGGAGCTACGGTCTAACGGAGTTTGAGCCTCCGCAGTGTCTAGTTCATTTTTTGGTGCGAAAAGCCGGGTTCGGACATTTTTTACAAACACCCTATATATACAAATACAGGGTGTTTCGAGAACACAGGCCAAATCGTTCCTGCGAAAACTACTCATCCGCAACGAAAAAAGGCTTGTGGCGTTTTGGTCCTGGGCCAGGGGCCCATTTAGGAAAATTATTAAAGTCCGGGATAATTAAGTTGTTAATTATTTTTGCGTAATTAACTTTTTAATATTGTGTTTAAGGGCATGGTTTAAATTAGAAAATTGCTCAGCATCATCGAAAAACACTAAATCAACAAATTTCAGAACGATAGAAGGCACGCGAAGCATTTTACGGCTTTCTGAAAAACCGCACAAATTCGACGGGTTTTAAGTTTCGGTTTGCTATCGGAGCGCATCTCGGCCCCGGCGGCACCGCGCCCCGTGGAGAGATAGTGCAACCAACCTCTGCTGCACTGTCATCGCGTGACAGCGCAGCAGAGGCTGGTTGCACTATCTCTCCACGGGGCGCGGTGCCGCGAGTCGAGATGCGCTCCGATAGCAAACCGAAACTTAAAAACTCGTCGAATTTGTGCGGTTTTTCAGAAAGCCGTAAGATGCTTCGCGTGCCTTCTATCGTTCTGCAATTTGTTGATTTAGTGTTTTTCGATGATGCTGAGCAATTTTCTAATTTAAACCATGCCCTTAAACACAATATTAAAAAAGTTAATTACGCAAAAATAATTAACAACTTAATTATCCCGGACTTTATTAATTTTCCTAAATGGGCCCCTGGCCCAGGACAAAACGCCACAAGCCTTTTTCGTTGCGATGAGTAGTTTTTGCAGGAGCGATTTGGCCTGCGATTCTCTGAAACACCCTGTATATATATAAACATACATTTGTGGACATCGTGCGCAGAAAGAGGTCGCTCTTAATTCTGCACATAAATTTAGAATGTGGGTTATACGGCGTAAAACGTAGAATATTCCTACTTCTCGTTTTTGGCTCACGTTGAGATTGAAGTTTCTACTAAAAGTAACTAGCCTGTATGCAGTTATCCTCTTCATTCAGCATTGACAACAGAGTGGGTGATATGCGTGTTTTTAGAACAATTGTGTCTCCGGTTCGGATTACGTGACTACTGTCGCTAAGCGGGCGATAAGGCAGAGCTACAGCACCCCGCCTAAAAGCCACTGCTGGTAGCACGGCATCCCTGCACTATCAAATTTGGGAGAAACACACAAAGGGATTCACGTGACAAATCCTCTTGCTGTATTCACTGTTGGGATGCCCCATGAAAATTAGCCATTTTTCAGCGCACCCCCGTTTTGACATCGAAGAAGAAGAGAGAGGCCTTCCTAATCCTTCTCTTTCTCTCATCCTTTTCCTAAGCTGAAAGCGTGGTAAAAGGTACGCACTCGCCGGATCAACCAACCGTCTGCCCTTTTTAGGGGCGAAGCTCCTTAGGGGTCTAGCCTTGTCCGTCGTCCGGCCGGCCGGCGTCCGTGCTCAGATAAAAAGAAAACAATGTCTGCGCAGTCGACAGGATTAGGCCTGTGCGGGGAGACCCCAATAAATTTCTAGTCCATCGCTTTAACGGCTCGGCCACGACTACGGGACCAGTAGTGGGCTCTGAGATGTGGTAGTAACTCAAGTGCTGGGGTTTCTGTCGTGAATAAAACGTTGCGTGTAGCCGCTCAACATCTATACAGGAGAGGGGCTGCGAGCAATGC
>JAZHYW010032304.1:0-27218 GCA_037355805.1 Ixodes ricinus | reverse complement strand
AGACTTTTTCTACCTAGATGGATTCAAATATTTTTAGAAGGACTTAAAAATAGAAGTGATGTTTGGCGCTGTAGATATAATAATTACGGCGCTATGAGCTGCGGGTTAACCGTTTTGACAGAACCGTCGGAACTGTGAATCCCCGCGTGCTGGACTCGACGAAAGCTTTGGTTCAATGCTCATTCATAGAAACTGTAACTTTAAATGTTTAACTTTAAACTGGTATTTCCTGTTTCCCGTTGTATTACACCGGAGACTGCGGTGGATGAAATCGGAAGAACTTTCAGTAGAAGGAACAGACACAGAGAACGTCTCAAACTCAGCTAACTGGTTTGTTTCTCAAACAGCCTTTAAGTCTCAGGTGTAATACAACATGATTAGCTACCACCAGCTCGCATGCACTCTCACCGTCTTTTCATTTCCTGTTTGTTCTCACTTTTAACTTCACAAGACGTGAATGTGTATAGAGTACGCCTGAAGAACGGGAAGGTTTATCAGATTATTCCTTACTTGAGACCCGGGTACGGCCTGATTATGTTACACAAGCTCGCGTGCACACTTACTGTATAGGAGCAAAATGCTCCGCCTTCGCGCTGAGGACCCGGCCACCTGACACCGGGTATTCGCGTCAGGGGTTTCTGAAACTGGGGGTTTTGAAAGCGGGGCAAAAAGCCCCGGGAAAAAGGGCCGGGGCTGTTAGCCACAGGGCGACTGACATCAGGGTGCGTTCGTGCGCCACCGCACTGAACGTAGTCCGCAGGTGGTCCGCACAACTTGACGGTTTTCTGGCGTTCATATTGGAACAAATTAAATAAATCTGATGACCACAAGTATCCGTGAATTCAACCCAAAGTGCTTCCCGCCCAAGCAATCGTTGTCCGACGGCGTCCGCTTTTCTCTTTTCACGGCACTATATCCAGATTCTCGGACGAACCGAGCACGTGAAAACTGACCTTCAAACCTTTCTCGACACTTTTGGTACGGCCCCAGGCGCGGCGTTTTGACGAGAAGGCAGGTTTTGTCTGGTTCCTTTCAAAACAACGCAGGAATACACGTCTGGCATGGGGACTTCTGCCCACAGCCCCAGACCGGAAGTGCGACCGACGCGCCACCACCGCGCCGTGACGTCACAGAGATGAGTTCGTGTATAGACGTTTCTATACCCGTTTTCACCTCAAGAAAACAGTAAGTTTTGCGCATTGTTCATACGCCGCGCGAAATAGTTCTCGCCAGATTTGGTTGTCGGAGGCACAGGCGATGCTTTTGGCGTTTGAAACGTGTACTCCTTGATAAGATAACGTGTATCCACTCCAAAATGCTACTAAATATATCTTAAATCTCCACCTAAAGGTGAAAATTAGTAATCATCCGCGAGAAGCCGGACTTTTTTCCTACGGTTCTTGAGGTGAAAACAGGTATAGGAGCAGGCAGCGTACGAATGAAGCGTGGCCTGCCGCGGCGGGGTCCCCAAGCCGGACCTTTTGTGACGTCGACTGACGAGCTTCCTCCTTTCCCTCTGCCTCGGAGGAGAGTGGCTTTAGCGCTATTTTGAAGGCGCTTTGTTTCGGTTAATACGCGCATTAAATGACCAAACGAATGCGATATTCGTGATGGCTAAAATCTAATTAACTAGGCTCGTTTTTTTTTAATATTTAAAACCGCTTCAGTTTTCCCTTGACGGTGGTCCGAAGAATGCGAGCTACGGGAGCACAGCGCCAACGCAAAGCGGTGGGGTCAGCGAGACCTGCACGACGGCGATTCTGCGGCGACCGGCGAATTTCAGAGGGCGGTCCAGGAGGGCAACCCCTTCGGATACTCGTGCGACGTGTGCGGCCGGTTTTGGTTTCTGAGAGACCTGACGCCCGCGGAATCCAAGGGCGTCTCCGTTCTGGTTCAGGAGTTTCTAAATCGGAGGTCATAAAGCACGTCGTCTAAATTGAAATTTTCTAAAGCACATCTTTAAATAATGCAGCAGCTGTCGCTCTCAATCGCAGCACACTTTGTATGATCGTTCGCATCTTGTTAGCAGTTGAAAGCAACCTGCAATAGAAGCGATGTCTCTTGGAAGGTCGCTCATGTTTTATGCTTCAACCATTTCTTTTTGTTTCACCCACTTATCGACCCTGATGACGTCTCTGAACTTTAAAAGCTAAACGGTGTGATAGGCAGGCTGAGAGTGACACTGTTTTGGTTCAAATAGGTTGAAACTTATATCAGTCATTATAACTTTGTAATGCAAAAAATTAAGGTAAAAATATAGAAAAGAAAGAAGAGCTATTAAGTGCATAACATATTTCACGAAACTGTCAAAGTCTACATGAAAAAATAAAAAACGATAGTTCCAGACATTTCGGCATTGATCGACTTTGTATGAAATACCACAGGCAAGAAAAAACAAACATATATGCCACCCTTATTGAAATTACGCGTCACTCATATGCTAGAACCCGACGTTCAGAATTTGAGTACTTAAACTAAACAAAACATACTTCGTAGCATTCTTAGGATTTTGTACCATATCGATTGATAATCTTAAAAGGATGGGTTTGGAACCCAATTTTTTTTTTAAATCGAATAATTTTGTCAATAAATTTAATATCTTGTTTTTCTGCAACAACTAAACCAAAACGTTAGAAAAAAACGGCTAAAGAAATTTACAGCGTCTAACAAAATGTTATGCTCCTTCCTTTTCAAAATCTCAAGGTCTCGCTTTGCCTTTCCGTCGCCTTGACAAATTATTACCATTTCAAGGGTTCGGGAATGTAAGGTCGATATAGGGCCTAAGGAATCTACTCTCAGCTAGCTTATCCTTGATCGTATGTTCCACAGGACAATAGTATTAGTGAGAAAGAAGGATAGTTAAATGTCTATGTGCAGGATTGTTCACTTCTGAACAGAGTCATTTAGCTATTGGGAATCGCAAAGGGTAGTTGCGTTTTAAGAACAATTTCCAAAAAAATCAGATGACTTTTATTAACCACGTCAGATACTGGTTTGCTGAAAGAGAACCTAATTTGGTTAACAAAATACTTTAATAGAACTTCATACTTTATATAGTTCCTTTCATACTTGCTATTTTTAATGAAATTATTAGCATTATACTAACATCGCGGATTATAATCTTAGTGAATGCTTAGTCATCTGAATACACTTTTAGTACACACTTCATTGTGTAAAACTAAATTCTTGTAGGCTGCACTTAGTACGCGCAAAGTGTATACAGGATGTCACAAAAGAAAATATATTTATTTATTTATTCATGGTACCTCAAAGGCCCAATTAAGGGCATTACATGAGGGGGGGGGGGTACACTCAGAGTAAGTATCAATCAGAACAAAACAATATAAACAAAGTCAATAAAAAAAACAACACACACACACGCACGCACACACACACGCTCCGAGAAAAAAAAATTCGATTACAGGGAAAGAAAGCGAAGGCAAAGCGAAAGTATGTAGATAAAATAAAACGGATGTGAAAATGAAGTTATAATGCTAGCATGCGCGACAAGAACCCAAAAAGCAATGATTCAAACTAAATGATTACAAATTATAACAATGACAAAACAAAAAATGCACTTTGACGCAAAAATGACAGAGTAAAAAAGGCAACCGAACAACAAAACAGCAAAATTCAGGATGCAGTGGGGGATCATGGGGGAAAAAATGATTGGAGAGGGCATTGCGAAACAATTTTTTATCAGATCTGTTGACAATGGCTTCGGGAAGACCGTTCCAGTTCTTGATTGCGTTAGGAAGTGCTGAGTTATTAAATGCGGCTGTGGAACCAAAGATGCCTTTGAAGCCTTTGCTATTATTTTGACGATGAGATATTCTATTCGGTGGTTCTAGAAGTAACGAGCCTGGTTGACCGGGATTAAAATGCAGCCGATGTAACAGACAAAGTAGTGAGATCAGGCGGCGGGTTTTGAGGGGGTGAATAGAGTTATGCTGTATAATGAGGGAGACGCTAACAAATCGAGAATAAGATGATGATATGAACCGAGCGGCACGGTTTTGGACAGATTCTAGTTGATTAATTAGGTACTTCTGATGGGGGTTCCGAATAGGCGAGGCGTATTCGAGTTTAGGGCGAACGTAAGTATTATAAGCTAGATGACGTAAATGGGCGGGTGCGGCCTTTAAGCTTCGTTTTAAGTAGCCAAGAGTGCGTGAGGAGTCAGCGGAAATTGGGTTAATATGAGTGATCCAGGAGAGATTACAGGTAAGATGTACACCGAGGTACTTGTATGAAAGGACAGAGGGGAGGGGAACATTATTTAAGAAATATGTGAAAGACGAGACTGAACGCTTTCTAGTGAAAGAAAGCAGATTGCCTTTAGAGATGTTAAGTTGCATTGGCCATGTGGTACACCAGTCAAAAATTATATTAATATCATTCTGAAGGACATCATGGTCTTTTTACTGCAAAAATAAACTAAGCATCGCCGAACGCTCATCCTCCGCCCAAAGGTAGAGCTAGATGTCACAACCAGATGCCAAAGTTTCAGCCCGATCCGATAAGTTAATCAAAAGTTATAAGTGATTTTCTGAAAATTTCAATGGGAAAACGGAGCCCATTTTTGCCCGTTTTCGGTTTCTGGTGCCATAGAGCGCCATGTGTTCGAAAACTCCGTCGGCCGCCATTTTCCCATTGAAATTTTCAGAACATCACTTATGACTTTTGATTAAGTTATCGGATCGGGCTGAAACTTTGGCATCTGGTTGTGCCCTCTAGCTCTACCTTTGGGCGGAAAATGAGTGTTCGGCGATGCCTAGTTTATTTTTTGCGGTAAAAAAGACTGTGTAAATTTTCTTTTGTGACACCCTGTATATCTACTCTCCTCAATATTCCGGGTTTCGCGCAGATTTAGCGTGGTGGGGCTTTATGTCTTCTGTAGAAGAAAATGATCATAATTGTAAGGCAATTTCGCTTTGTGCTTATGTTTCTCATCACAGCATTCCACGGCCAGGTGGTGTGCTGTGCTATATTACGAAACGAGACGTAGGTTCAATTTTACTGTCTGCTTAAAGACTAATGCCAGCGGAGCGACCCGAGCTGCTTTCCTCAATACCGCATGAGCACATACATGTTCTTTCGTTGCCATTCGGTGAGTTTAGAAAGGTATGCTAAAACGGTGCGTGCGACAAGCCGTCTTTAGCAATATTTGTTGGCTATAGCTTTACCGGAACAACGGGCTTAGTATGCTGCCGAACTCGCTAGCAGACCGATACGCTACTTTGGCAATCATTTGACAGATATGTCAAATGATTGCCAAAGTGACAGAAATGACAATGACAGAAGGTGCACACAATGAGCATGTTTTACAAATCAGAGCCATAAAGATGCATTGTGGGACATGAACACACTCACGCACACACACACACACGAGCACACACGCGCGCACGCACCCACACAGACACACACACGCAGACACCCCACATAAACGCAAACGCAGACGAACAGGCAAACGGGAACAAACACACATACAAACTCACACGGGCATACACACACACACACGCACAGACGCAGATATACACCAACTCATGTTTACAAACAAACCGGAGCGCCCGGAGCGCCCCTAGCGGACGCCACCGGCGCCGCGCATGCGCGATGGGGGTGTGGGCAAGAAACTCGCCGTCGCCCATAAACACACCATTGAAATGCGATGTTGTCGGCGTCAGTGTGAGTCCCCCTGCCCTTTTTCGCGTTCGAATTGTTGGTTCTACGTCTTCCTAGCGATGTCTGACCTTGAACGGCGTCAGCGAAATTACCGAGGCTCGTTACACCACAAAACTTCGCGTGAATAATGTGACATGTGGCGATTCATTCCGCGTGGACGCCGCAGAATGTACGCTAAAGCCTAATTCGCATGAGGAGATTTCGCTCGGAATTTTCAGTCGCGACGCCGCTCGGGCTGCAAAAGCGTGAACCGTAGCTGAGATGGTCGACGTCGATACTGAAAATCGCAAGCAGAATCGGACCAACTGAATTAGGCATAACAAGTCGGTGAGGGTCACTGGTAACAATGATCAATATCTCCTTGTATCTACTGTTTTCATCAAGCCTGTTTACCAACATTCAGACTTAAAGGGACACTCAAGTGGTTTTTGAGTTCGTGTTTTGATGATGACAGCTGAATTTAGACGCCCCAAGTATCCCTAAAAACCAAATAGTATAGTCATACGGTGATTATTTCTTTAATAAAATGTAATTGAAGGCCGCCAAACCTCGGATCCATCCGAAAACGAAACCACTCTCATTGGTCCTCGCACGCTTATCAAAAGTATCTCGGGCCAATGGCGTTGGACGACGTTCCGTCGCGCAGTGATCCGGAGGTAGCCGCATCGGCCGAACCTCTTTGTCATTCGAGCTTCGATCATGGCGGCGTTCTCTACGCTCGAGGACCTGATGCCGTTGGAGGTTGAAATTCTTCGGCGGACAGCCGACCTGGGGATGATTTCCTATGACGCCACTCCGACGTGCGATGTGGACGATAGCAGCGCTTCGGAGTCCTGTTCGGGTTCCGAGGACGATGAAACGCAGACCTTTTCGGGCGTTCTTCGATTTGCGGTTGGGGCAGGTCGTAACCAAACCAACGTTTGACATCGCAGCGTTACCTCTGTTACGTGATGTCAAACGATGTCGCCACGTTGACTTTCGCCTCGGGAGGACGGGGGAAGGCTGGTTCAGACATGTGCAACGAGCGCGTACCTACGACTGCGTCCGTTGCAACCGGAGCGACCGGAACGACAGCTCTGCGCCGCGCGTACACACCTGCAATTACTACAAGCACAGCGGGTCGCCGTCAGCTGTTTCAGCGGCCCCTCTAAAAGGGGACGCACTGCTACTCAATGCCGTAACAGAATAGAGACAGACAGTTTTCTATAGCCTAAAGCTTTATTATTGATTTTTCTTGATAGGCTTGCAGGGTACAGTGGATGAAAAAAAGAAAATAAAAAGATGCCGTACGCCGTCTTGGACGATCACGACTCTATACACGACATTGCAATAGTACAAATATCGCCACACGCATTTTCTACGATTATAAAAGACAATGTAATCTTAGCAGCGATATAGCAACGTAGAAATATGATTTCGTGATCAGATAGACGTTGCAATCGTTCAGGATTGCTAACACTAATAACTTTTCTCCGGTGATGAAAACGCGTGAAACTTCGCGTCCTTTATACGGTACGCGCCAGTAATACCTTGAACTTGAGCACACGCATGAAATGCGCCAAATAAGAAATCCGGGCGATGTTCGAGGACACAAATGCTTAGAAAGCACCACTGTAGTCGAAGTAAACAAACACGACGGCACGGGCGTTTCTGCTGTCTTGAGAGTGCCGCCACGGCATCGCCGCACGAGTAGGTGGGTCTTCCCTTCTAGTACGTGCTGGGTTATCATAACGACACACGACGAAAATTCACAGTCAAGGATAGCGCTTTTACGCGGAACGATGAGCTTTCACCACGCCGTCCACGTCGATGATCAACACCGACGCCATGTGCGCGCAGATACGTGCGCTTCCGCGCATCCCGGGGGAACGGGAAATTCACCCCCGCGGAGGAAGGCAAGGAGAAAACGTAGTCCCTTGTTTGTGAAACGATAATTGCAGTATCGCGTATTCTAAACTAGAACTATTTTACGTCTTGTGAAATTATCATGCACAACATATTTAAATAAACTGAAAATTGTTTCTTTAGCGAAACTTTACAAAGGCCGCCAAAATTTTCAAACATACGATAATTTCATTGGTCCTCGCAAGTACAGGAAAGAGTCCGCACGTATTTTATTCCTGCGTGATTAATAGGCGGTTCTGCCTTTTAAAACTGAAGATACTCATTCACTGACACTTCCTTAACGCCATCGCACCAAAAAGTAGCTTCCCCAAAAACCGCTTGAGTCTCCCTTTAAGTCTTTTGAGGCCTGCACTTACTTCTTATCGCAAGTACCGGGCAAACATTTGGTCTACGGACCGGCGTCGTCTAAGAGAGTAGACGACAAGCAGAAACGTTTGAAAGAGCAGACGACAGTTCGAACAATCAAGCGGCCGTTTGAACTTGAAGACGCACTTAACGTAGTCCGTAGGTGGTCGCACAACATGACGGTTTTCTGGCGTTTATGTTGGAACAAAACAAATAAATCTGATGACCACAAGTATCCGTGAATTCAACCCAAAGTGCTTCCCGCCCAAGCAATCGTTGTCCGACGGCGTCTGCTTTTCCCTTTTTACGGCACATATCCAAATTCTCGGACGAACCGAGCACGTGAAAACTGACCTTCAAACCTTTCTCGACACTTTTGGTACGGCCCCAGGCGCGGCGTTTTGACGAGAAGGCAGGTTTTTGTCTGGTTCCTTTCAAAACAACGCAGGAATACACGTCTGGCAGACCGGAAGTGCGACCGGCGCGCCACCACCGCGCCGTGACGTCACAGAGATGAGTTGGTCAATAACACACGCAAACGCAGATACACACGCGCACGTCACGTGTCCTTCCGGTTGGGCGGAGCGACGCGGGGAGCGCGAAGTCACGAGACAAGCTACCCAGGCAGCGCAAGACGTCGAGATGACGTCGAAATAAGGTCCTAGACGTTGGGCGACGTCGAAGTCCTTAACAAACTTTTTATCGACGTCATTGGTACGTCCACATGAGAGGTTCCGACAACGTCAAACACGCGACGTAGTGACAACGTCATAAGCTTCACCTCGACGTCTTCAACAGTAATCGACGTCTGTTCGACGTCTTGTATGAGAAGTTCTTTGAACGTCGAGCACGAGACGTCATAACAATGTCCTGAGCAACACCTTGACGTCTTCGACATTAATCGACGTCAGTTCTACGTTTTCTCCGGGAAGTTATTTGAACGTCGAGCACGAGACGTCCCAACAATGTCCTGAGCAACACCTTGACGTCATCGACATTATTCGACGTCAGTTCTACGTTTTTTCGGGAGGTTCTTCGAACGTTGAGCGCGAGACGTCCCAACAATGTCTGAGCAACACCTTGACGTCATTGGCAATAATAGACGTCAGTTCTACGTTTTCTCCGGGAAGTTCTTTGAACGTGGAGCACGAGACGTCCCAACAATGTCCTGAGCAACACCTTGACGTCATCGACATTATTCGACGTCATTTCTACGTTTTTTTCGGGAGGTTCTTCGAACGTTGAGCGCGAGACGTCCCAACAATGTCTGAGCAACACCTTGACGTCATTGGCATTAATAGACGTCAGTTCTACGTTTTCTCCGGGAAGTTCTTTGAACGTGGAGCACGAGACGTACCAACAATGTCCTGAGCAACACCTTGACGTTATCGACATTATTCGACGTCAGTTCTACGGTTTTTTTTTCGGGAGGTTCTTTGAACGTTGAGCGCGAGACGTCCCAACAATGTCTGAGCGAACACCTTGATCACCCTGAACAAGCGCCTTATAGAGCCCAAGGTGCTGTCATATCACTTTTAAAATTTCTCGTCAATGTCAGCATTTTTGATACTGTGCATGCAATCCACCATTCAACCTGGCTGAGCTGCAGAAATCTCTTACAATATTATCATTCTCGTGATTGTTGTTTTAGCAGGAATTGCTTAAAAAGCCGAGAATTCACAACAACAAAAAAACAGGATTTAGCTTGGAGTCAGCGGGGCTGTTTATAGCATTTTAAGGGTTTCTAACTTCATATCAGCGTCTTTGAAGCTGTAAGATAATGATAATAATGTAAGAGATTTCTGCAGCTGTAGCCAAGTTGAAGGGTGGACAGCATGCACAGTATCGAAAACGCTGTCATTGACGAGAAATCTTAAAAGTGATATGACAGGTCCTTGGTCACGTATAGGACACTTGTTTAGGGTGACTCCGAATTACACCCAAAACTGTGTAACCATGGAAGTGGCCGAAATTACCGATCACTAGGGAGCTGAAGGAACACCGTTCCCATGATTCCTAGAGTGCGGGCCGGGGCGCTTGGGGGATTTAGCCAATGGTCTATTCCGTCCGAATATACATGCTTTCGCAAACATGCCTTCGAGCAACGAAGCCAGATCCGGTTAACTCCATTGTTCCACGGTGACCCAGGTCGAGACAGCTATCTATTGACATCCCGTCCAGTCTCGACGCATCTCGACGTTTTATGCTCGTTAAATGGGACGTTATTTCAACGTTGACATAACCTTATCACGGACGTGCGCTTGACATTTTATGTCATTAAGTTTGACGTTATTATTTTGTTAATATGACGTTCTAAATTGACATCCTGTTCAGTTTAGACGTATACTCGACGTTTTATGGTCGTTAATTGGGACATTGTGTCAATGTTGATATAACGTTATCACTTGACTTCCCGTCCAATTCAGACGTGCACTCGACGTTCTAAGGTCGTTAAGTGGGACGTTATGTCGACGTAAAATCCACGCTTTTTTCCAGACATTAGCCTCCATATTACGTCGAAGGACCTGACGTTCAGACTTTCGACGTTCTTTCGACATGTGGTTCCTGATGTCATCGACCTTCTTTCGACGTCTTTTTAACGTGTCTGTGCTGCCTGGGTACGAACTACGGATTGGCCCGTCTAACTTGTAGCGTCCATCGCGGTACGTCGTAAAGTGAAACTGAGTATTACTGACTATGCCGAGAGGCTAAAGAGCAATTCTTTGTGCGCACGCGTGTGTGTGTGTGTGTGTATGTTATTTTCTTACTTCCAAGAATATTCCTCAAGGAAGGGTAAAGCAAACATAAACGTAAAAATAAAAACAAAAAGCTTACGGCTGTCGGCGTGTTTGTTCCGCGGTGGCGAAATCTGGAGGCACCAAGAGGTGAAGCCGCGACGAGCGCGACACTGCGGCATCGTTCGCCGGAGCGCAGATCGCACAGTGCCCTGGACGCTGCTTAAAGTAATTTTGTGTTGTGTGTGTGTGTGTGTGTGTTTGTTTGTGTGCGGTTTTAGAAACAGCAAGTCGCCCGCTGTATTTTTTATCCTTTGTTTTAATCGTCTTTCGACGGGCCTTTGCTGTCTTTCTCTTCTGCAACTCAGTCATTCGAGCAAGTCGTTCGAACGACTGCGTGCTGGGGGGGGGGGGGTGCCGTTTTGATCTGGTATAAGCATCGCACCGGGGTGTGGCCTTGTATCAGTACTGCGTGATATCCGTTAAAGACCCCACGCTGTACCGGATAAATTTCTCATCTACAGTGGGTAACACTGCTGCCATACTCTGGCATACACTTTTCCACGGTCTAAACACTTTTCGACTAGTTTGTTTTTAGTGGGCAGTTTGCGAGTATGGGGCGTACTAGCCTTCACGGTGTCACGGTGCGTGCTGGCTGATTGACTTCACATGTGAGTACTCTACTTTGATACTATTTCCAAGCACTTGTATAACCACGTAATTTTCATTGAATGGTGTCTGCGTTAAAAATTCAAGATTACAAAACGAAATAGGGTATAGATTTATTTTGCTGTCCTTGTTTCAGCAGCACGGCTTCTGATGACCTTTTTTTCAATGCAGATGACGCCTTCGTAACTAACCTTTTCATCTTAACCACTGGGAGCTGTGTACTTTCTTCTTTTTTAATAACCGGTTTAAACTGGTTCGCGCTTTGTGGAACTTGTAACCGAACCGTTATTTCAAAAGCATCACTGAACGAGAACCCAACTGGAATGAAATTCAATGCGACTGAACTCGAATCGAACAGGAAAAAAAATCACAGGTTCGACTCCCTGCTTTTAACCCTGCCGATCTTTTGTAGTGTTTGCGTGGAACAGAAATAAAGAATTTGATTGAATATGTTAAGAGATCGTACAGCAACCGTAAAAGTTTACAATTTAAGGCAGGTTTTATCATATACTGCTACACTCTCTTGTGCTGGCGCCGTATATCGATTGTACTTTGTCAGCGATTTTCTGTTCTTGCCGAGTGCGCGGAGATTTGGGGCAGGTATACGCGGCGTCGCTTCTAACAGTGCACTAGTGGTGCTGTTGTGCAAGTATTCGTAACAGAGAGCAAGTTTGATTCTTCTTGCGCCACGAACGATCTAGACACTTTTAAGGCCTTATCAAACAAACAACACGCTAACCATGTATTTGTGGAGGGTACATGGTCCGCTTGCGAAGAAAACGGGTGGTTTACATTTTCGCCGTCTGTTGCGACTCGGAAGCCTTTTACGCTCGATAGCACGATCGATGCCTGCGGTGACACCTAGTGTCACGAAACGCCTGTGCGACCATCCTTCGGCTTAGAAAAAATTAATTATGTGTGGAAGCTTTTGCATACTTTTGCAGTCGTCTCCGCGTTTGATAACGTCAACAGCTTTATGCTGCTTTTTTCCAGTAACACAATGTGGCAGTCAATTGCCATTTTTTCCCATTTAGGAATTAAAGGAATGGAATGGTGGAGTTCAGCCATTCCAGCGGTGGAAATGGGCCCAGTTTTTTTCATTCCGAGAAGTTGAAAGGAATTGAATTGTTGGAAGCTCAAATTCCCCGGAATAAAATTGGAATGGAATGGGGGTGCCCATTTCTCAACACTGACACACACAAATTTAGTAAAAGAAAGCCGTGAAATGTGCTTACACTAACGTGGTCTGTGAAGCTGAGTTACGTACACTACCAGGGGGACATAATATAAAGGAATAATCGTGGCGATAAGTAAGATATTTACGTAAAACTTGTTAATTACCTTTCTAATTTGTAGAAATAGACACATGATTCTAATTATAATCTTTCTGAGCGTCATCTAGAACCGTTAAATATTAGAATGATTTGAAGCGCGTGGTAAGCGCGGGGGCGCGCTAAAGTTACCGATCGTGCAACAAGTTTAACGCTGTCTCTCCAAAAACACCGATGATAATCTTTTTATCCGCCTTTTCCGACCGCCAGCGTTGCGCCTGTTACACGAGTAGAAACTCACCACGTGCTTCAAATCCATCTAGAATTGACTGACCTCCTTTTGTTCACCCAAATACTCGCAATTTCAACGAAAAATGCTCTTCAGGATTTCATTATTGGCCAAGCTGATCGCAAACATGACTGATGCGTCAGTATCGAGTGCGTAAAAAAAATTAGTTTTTCCTACATTTTCCTGAATTCCTTGCCGTTGTCATTTTAGCTCCGTTGTTGTCCAATTTAGCCATGCAGCAGAACTACAACACGCCAAATCTAGAGTGAGAAAAGAAGGCATCTGCAACTCTAAAACCGGTGACGCCACCCAGCGGAGAAGACGGTTAAGGAGAGGAGAGGAAACAAAGCGCTTATTTAAGTGCGCAGCGAAAACGGACATGGCCTGGTGACCGAGATGTGAGACGGAGGAAGGGGATTAAATGCACGGGGTTGACGGTGCCAATAGAAGGGTAAAAGGACGCACCACTTCGATGAGTTGGGACAGCTTGAGCTTAATCTTGACCGTGAGTGGATCGGTGTCGTTGACCACGGGTCGGACGAGCTTGTTGTAGCGCGAGATGAGGTCGTCGTAGAGCCGCTTGGCGTCCGGGCTGCCCCTCGCCCCTGCGCGCCACACACACACAGACAAGCACTGTCACGTAGCATGAACAAATTAGGAAAGAGCAATTTTTGCTATAGTGTGTAGAGTTGGCTACAAATTTGAATGGTTGGGCATGTTGGTGAGTAGAATACGAAAACGAAAAAGGGACATAGATGACAATGCGCCGAGAAACTGAGGGAGAGGAGGAGGCGAGAGGGCGCTGGGACGTCAGAATGCCGAGCTCCGATTGGTATGATTAGTGGGTAGACCTAACGCTAGCTGTCTTTGTCTCCACTGCACTCGACGAAGGCGTTAGAACGGGAAACGCCGGCGTCTGGCGTTTGGCTCTCGGAATTCGAACGCGTTAGACGAGTCCAGTGGAGACAAAATCAGCTAGCCTAAGACCCGTTCACACTCTTACGACCTCTTAAATCTTGGTTCCTTACAACCTCTTAAACCAGAGGACACAGTGGCGCCATCTATCGGGTTGCAGTGTAAACTTGACAATCCGGCATATTTTCTATTTCTCCCGCGCATTATCCTTTCTTTCTTGTCTCGAAAAACTTTTGGAAACGTTATAAACGAGCCTTTCTCATAGGTATTACGCACATTCGACCTCGAAAATGCCGCAAAACCGTCGCTCTTGTGAAATGCAGTTCCACGATCACCGCATAGATGGCGCCAGAAATGAAATTTTAAGAAGTTTTAACAGATCTGGTCTCTCTCGGTCAGAAGTCGGTCGCAAGAGTGTGAGCGGGCGCTTTAGGCCTACCAACTAATCATACCAATCAGAGCTCGGCATTCTGACGTCCCAGCGCCCACTCGCCTTCTCCTCTCCCTCAGTTTCTCTGCGAATAGCGAGGACAAGGGCTTTGTGTCGTCGCCTGTGTCGACTGTATTGGATGTTGCCTTCTGCTACGGTTATCAGTCGTGTGTATCTGATTTGGGACTTGGGTGTTTAAATAGATACTAAGATTAATTTTAATCATCAAGTTACGCATGCTGTCATTTCGTCTCAACGCGTTTTAGGTGTCAGAAGGCGCATGCCTTACAACGTAAGGAACCCACTTCGTTTTCTCATCTTATTTCGTTTCCTTGCACGAAGCCGCCTTCACGTTTGCATCCCTTGTGTGGAACTTCATTGGAGTGAGCAAATCGTCTCGTATTGGGCGCATCCAAAGAAAATACATAACTGTGTTTTATGATCATTATTTACAACTCAGTATATTTTATGACTATAACAAAATTTGGAATCTGATTAGATTAAAGTATTTGTGCACTGGACGGATGATTCAGGATTTTATGTTCTTGTACGAGGTTTTAAATGTTTGTCTAGACTCACTGGCGCTACTGAACTCGGTATGTTTCCGAGTTCCTCCGAGAGTAAGCCGTGTTCACTCCTTATTTTATCATTTTCCTTCGCACAAAACGAATCCCATGACTCGTATGCAACTGGTTTTCAACAGATTTGAATCTAGCCCAAGTAATCTTCATATTGATATTTTAGGACTCGAAGAAAAATTTCGAGATACACGCGATCGTTTTCTTTCATCCTGATATGTATACCATTGTTTTGTAAATTGGATGTGATATTTTTCAGTGCACCAGTAAAAAGGCCTAGGGCAGTTTGTGCGGCACTCAAAATAAAGCAAATATATGTCCTCTTTTATTTTCGGGCACTCTAGAGACATTCAAAAACTTAGGCGTTGTCAATTACGTGTGTAAACAAGTATCGGGCGACTGTGGGGAAAATGGACGGTTGGAAAGGGTGAGAAAGACCCCGTCCTACGCCGATCTTGCACTGCGCTTTTGTCTTTTTTTCGCCACTCTCGAGTGGGACCATATCGCTTTATCTGTGAACTTCAACCAGCTGGCCTGCGCCGTCTCTGTTGCACCGACAAACTTAGTTTATTGTACACGCGAATATGCATATAGCATATTTATACTACTGGGAAGCCGATTTGTGATTTGTATGTCTTTTAATATTCTGTCTAGAGATTTGTTGACTTACAGAGAATCAACGCCAGTCTTTTTTTATTTTCTATCAAATGTTCTACTCGTTTTAGTCAGAGTGTTGAACCGAACCCCAACAAGAACCGAAAACCGGATGAAAACCGTTATTATTCATTGAACCGAAACAAAACCGAAACAAAACCGAAACCGTATTCGAACATTTGATCTCGAACCCGAATCGGAACGAAACCGCCATGTCATGTGGCGGTTATCGGTTCATCGGAAACGGTTCGGCGTAATGAAATCTAAGCTGCGATATTTTTCCGCGGGTGGTGGTGGGCGGCGCAGTGTTGCCACAATAAAAGGCAGCAATCTGGAAAGAAATCAGAAATAAATAAACAAATATACCGGGTGTTCTGTTTTAATTCGAACAGATTTATTTTAAAAAATCCGTAAAAGATGCACTGATACGGCTTGTGCAGGTGAGTTATACGGCCAGGGGGGACATAATAGGAGTTGTAGTAGACCGTTTTTCTCCTCCGCTACGGTATCCCGGAAGAAAACGCCGCACCTGCGCATGCCCGCCGCCAGCCTTATCTGCATAGTTCAAGGTCTTGTGGTGCTTGTATCCGGGTGCTTAGCGGGCTGCGGAAACGGTCTACTACAATTCCCCAATATAGAGAGGCTAACCGTAACGATCGGTTGGCTAATTAGTTAAAATTCGTTAATGAACTTTTTAATTAATGAAAATAGACATATAGTTCCAATTAGAAACTTGCTCAGCGTCATCGGAAACCACTAAATCAGTAATTTTCAGAAAGACTTTGAAGCGCGTGAGACGCGTAGTAGTGCATTAAAATTAGCACTCGTGGAGCTCTCCAGGTTTTGAGTTGCACCCACCCTCACTAGAGCCTCCCTATGAGCAACGCGTGACTGGGGGCGCCAGACGGGCGACTTGACGCCGATGTCACGGTATACTCCCGTTTCACCTTACGGTGGACTACAAAGCCTACACCAGCCATCGAAACAAAACTATGCCGTGTGAGTGCCATGTGACCTTCGATCGGGGCGGAGCGACATTACAATGATTCTAATGTACGCTGGAGGTCCAGTCGGTGTGCCCTTGCAAATTGAAAGAGACAGCAACCAGTCTAAAGTTTACTTCAGGTGATACATTTCTGCGGGGAAAAGCGGGTGCATTTTTGTAGCGTTAGCTACACTGGCCGAGGTTGAGCAGTTTCGCGTGGCTCTCATAATGAGCCGTACTCCGTGCTGCGCAAGCGCGAGGAGCAGTGACGTCACACGGCGCACAGCTGGCGGGGCGGAGCCGCCGTCGCCGCGGGCTCCGCTGCCTCCGCGCGCCTCGCCAATCTGCGCATAGCGCGAGGAGCAGTGACGTCACACGGCGCACAGCTGGCGTGCCGGAGCCGCCGCCGCCGCGGGCTCTACCACCACCGCGCGCGCCTCGCCGGTCTTCGCATTCCAGAGGAGTGACGTCATAGCCGCGGCAGGCGCACTGGCGCCGCCGCGTGCCCAGCCGTGTGCCTCCGTTGCGCAGTAGCCAAGTCTGACGCTGCACCGGAGCTGCTTTATAGCGCCTCTCATTTTGTGCGTATAAGCTCACGCTACGTATATCCTGGCATAGCCGAGCTAAGCCACCGAAATTTTTCTCTGCGCTCGAACGTAAGAGCAAAATATTAGGAATGATTATAACGTAGTAAATGGCTTAGAAAATTTCGCAATCCCGTAAATTAATGTATTGGTCAGTTATAGTGTTTCTCTTTCAAATTCATCACATTAAACGCAGGGCTAAACCAGCTTCATATCTGAATTTTTGTGCACTGTCGGGCACTGTTCGCGCAAGAACGACGCGGAAGCTTTTCTGCGGGGGGTTTAACGTGCCAAGCGAACGAAGGACATGTGGAAAACAAAGAAACAGTGGCGTCACAAGGGGGGGGGGGGGGGGCGGACCGCCCCGGGTGCAGCGCTCAGGGGGGTGTCGCGGCGGGCTACCGCCCCGGGTGCCGCTGACCCTCGTGACGCCACTGCAAGAGAGACGGCAAGAACTACGCAGCAACACTGGTTTAGTAACTCCCTGTGCATGTAGACCATATGTAGTATACTTCCATTTGCAATAAATAAGTAGTGCTTTAATCATTCTTTCTGCTCCTGCGTATGTGCGAAGATGTTTGTTTTGCGTTCAAAACATCACCCACGCGCTCGATATATTTGAAAATAGGAAGGAGCCAGAGGACAGGTGCCCGATAAAAGCTGCAATGCGTAAGAAATAATAAAAATAGACACCTTTCATAGCCCAAGTACTTTATTATCTACGTTTTGAATGTTTTTGACTGCTCCTAAGTGGCAGGACTGGCATATTAGAAATATATAAGCGTCACCGAAATGCTGGAGAATCTTGAACACTGTCTACATTCCTTTCGATTGCCATTTTGCTTAGAATCATCGATTGTTTTTACACGCGTGAGGTGGAGCAGACGTTTGTTTCTTAAATATAACAAAGTTTAACAGCGTTCACCGATGAATAAACAAATCGTCACTTGTGGAGATGGCGGCCAGAGATGAAGAAAGAAGAGGGTGGAAACGACGGAGCGCGGGACACAGGGGCCTAAGCGGGCACGAGAGGCGCGGGCAGCCTGACATTCGGCCGGAACCTGGAGGAGGCACGACACATTACCTCCCGACCACGATCAAAAACTGGGAGAAAAAAAAAAGAAAAACATTTGTTGACGCCTCGCGTTGTGCGACCTTCCACGGGGACGAGCCGGGCGCGACCTGATTAAGCTCGGTAATGCAATCGACTTACAGAATAAATCAATTATACTTTTACGATGATAATGAAGGTACATACTATTCGGTACGAGCCGAATGACAAAAACGGTCCACGCTGTTCTCCGGCCAAGAAACAAAGGTCACACGCGTTTTCCCATGGGGGACGCACAGGAGCACCGCAAACGTAGACTGGTTTCTGTCTGCTTCAATTTGCATCCCGGAAATCGCATAGACTCTAGCGCCAGCTGAACCTCTAGCGTACATTATAATAACTCTGACAGCGATGCGCGGGGCGCGTGAAACCCCCTGGTGGTGCGTAGTCGCTACGGTCACTGCGCTGGATTGGCTTGGATGGCTCGTAGGGTTCGCAGCGGTTAGCCACGAGGTAAAACGGAGTGGGGCAGAACGCTGGATAAACTCTGCTTGGGGACAAGTTTCTTTTTTCTTTTTACGTCAGTTATTTTCTTTATCTTTTGTGTGTGTGTATGTGCTTGAGTCAGTTTTTGACTACTTCTCGCGGTCATTCTGGCCTTCAAGCATCAGTCATATGAAATGGGTAGTTTGAGAGAACGGCGCGTGCTGACTGACATCACGCATGTGAGTACTGAATGACCACTCGCATGTGAATGCTGTACTTTGGTTCTGTTTCGAGCGCCTCTCATGTACCGCGTAATTTACATATAGTAGTGTTTCCAATACAACGTTAAGATAATTCAAAACCAAATTCATCATTTATTTGTTCTGCTGACCCCTTTTCCACACATGGCTCCTGAACTTCTGATGACTAGCTTTTGTAGTACCATAGCCTTCTTCATACTGACAAAGCCTGGCAGATCGCCACGAGACGCGGCCACCGAAAGTAAAAAGGTAGAGCGGCAAACAACGGATGAGAGGAGAGGCATGTAACGGGCTCACCGCTGCGGCGAGACGACAAAACACACTTGTCCCGAGCGATGGAATGTCCGCTCGTGCTCCTCGCGTTCCTTGGGCTACCGCTTCTTTTCTCGTCGGGTTTGAAAACCATGTTTCGGGTCCTCGCCGCTGCAAAAGCTGTGCGCTGATTACAGGCTCCCCGAGAAATGATCTGTGCTACCAGATCCTCGCGCTCCAAATCTGCGACCGGGAACTCTATGGCTCCGTCGTCGAACTGTCAGGCCTTGTGAGTATAGAGGAGGCTATGGTACTTTGAAAGCAGAAGATGCAGAGTTAAACGCACTTTGTTTTCTTAGTTACTGGGAGCTACCATTTTTAATTTTATTTAGCGACAATGTAGAGGAAAGTTTGTGGTTTAGCGACCAGGTTAGGGTTTAACGGATACTGTCACTGTCGTCTTGAACAGATGCGCAGGGTCTAGTAGGCATTTTTTATGTCACGCGGAAAGCAAGCTTGATTCGTGCTTTTCACAGCTGCTGCGAAGTAACCGATAGCAGAAAATATATAAAATAATAGCGAGTCGAAGGGGTCGAACTTGACCACAGCGTGGGCTTCTGACGCTGCGCGCGATTGAAGTGTATAATAGATGACTCTCAGTAGCGTGACGATTGTTTTTCCGCTACGAATATTACCTACTGTCAAGTCTGTGAATGAAAGTGTAGCTGTGGCAAGTCATTAAGCTGTGTGTGCCCATATAAAACGCAAGAATGTTTGCATTCGAGTTTGTACAGACGTTGAAGAGAGAAATAGCACTTTTTCGGGCAATGCATGTGCCGACTAATGTTTATTATTAGTTTGTTTTGTTGCTTTATACGTGCTTATTTGACATCTATAAAATACACGCTTTCTTATTAGTGTCACTTATTTTTAAATAAAAAATTAGTAAGTCTTGCTTCTGTTTTCTGATTGGGACGTTTATCGATACAGAAAAAACATTTTGGTTAACAAGCCAAAGAAATTTTGGAAGATTATTAATCCTTCTTCGTCATCTCCCTTGCAATTCACTGACAACAGCGGGCATAATCTTTCCGATCACCAAAGTGCTCTTTCACTTAATAACTTATTTAGTTCTGTCTTTACAGAAGAAAACCTGCGTAATATTCCTGTCCAACGCCAGTCATTGCACACTCCTATGGGGCCCATCACCTTTGACTATGCCGGCGTCCTGAAAGCAACTGAGAACGTGAAGCTGTCTTCCAGCTCAGGGGATGACCATATCAATTCGAAGGTTCTAATAAACACGAAACACACTTCCGCAGCTTTTCTTTGTGACATATTTTCCCAGTCAATTAAACTTTCTGAAATTCCGAAAGATTGGAAAACTGGAAACATAACCCCTAAGTTCAAATCTGGTGACCGCCACCTAATTACAAACTGTCGGCCCATCTCCCTAACTAGCGTATCATCTAAACTCATGGAACACGTACTTTACTCCAATAGAATCAATTATTTAGAAGATAACAACCTCCTTTTTAATCACCAACATGGTTTTCGGAAAGCGTACTCTTGCGAAACCCAACTAACGGCGTTTCTTCATGACATTCACGCAGGTTTTAATACCAACATTCAAACTGACGCCATTTTTCTTGACTTTTCTAAAGCGTTTGATAGGGTCCCTCATCAACGTCTTAAAATAAAACTTAACGAATTTAAGATCCATCCCGCTATCGTAGATTGGATATCCGAATTCCTGACTAACCGCACCCAGTACACCACCATTAATAACTCTAAATCCCCTCGTGCCCGGTAACCTCAGGCGTCCCTCAGGGTAGTGTACTCGGGCCCTTACTCTTTTTAATCTACATCAATGATATTCATGATCACATCTCGTCATCAGTTCGGTTATTTGCAGACGACTGCGTAATTTACAGGCCCATTCTCTCGCTCGACGATCACCATACCTTGCAAACAGAAATTTCACAAGTTATTCAATGGTGCAATAAATGGCAGATGACTCTCAATTTTGACAAATGTAAATCCCTTTCGTTTTCTCGTCGTGCTCTTCGACCTTTTTCTTACCATTTTGACGCGTCTCCCATCACCGTTTGCAGTTCATATAAATATCTCGCTATTCATTTAACATCTGACCTTTCATGGACGCCTCACATCAGTAATATAGTAGCAAACGCAAACCGTACCCTCGGTTTTCTGCGCCGAAACCTGAAACCCGCAACACCAGAGATAAAACAACTAGCATACTGAACTTTAGTTCGGTCTAAGCTTGAATTCGCTTCTTCTGTGTGGTGCCCTTGGCAATCTTACCTATCTAACAAACTTGAATCCATCCAAAACGGGGCTCTTCGTTTTATTTTTTCTGATTACTCACCATTCACGAGCATATCTGGATTGCGCGAAGCAGCTAACCTTCACACGCTTTCATTGAGGCGCCGATCGAGTGTCCCGTCTCTCTCTCCTTCACCGAATCTTTCACCATAACATGCCTCTTCGTGAATCACTGCTTTTACCCCCGTGGCAGATTTTCCCCCGCTTTGACCACTCCTGCAAGTTGCGGCCCATTTTTTCGTCAACTACTTCATACAGTAATTCAACTTTACCTTTGGCAATAAACGATTGGAACATACTACCAAATGACATTGTTACCATAACTGACACACATAAATTTGCCGCCTCTGGTACCACTTTCATTTCTGCTTTATCCGACTAGTTCCCTCTTCTATTGTGTTAAAATTGCGTGCGGAAGTGTTCGATTAAGGAAAAAAATAACAAATGTACCACACCCTTGTGTAATGCCCGTAAGGGCCTTCAAGGATAATAAATGATGATGATGATGATGAGGCACATCTATGTAGATTTGTAACTTCATGACAAAATAGCTATAACAAAATCATTTACCGAGCGGGCTTGGGATTTAATGCCACGAGTATTTTTGGTGTATAAATCGCAAGGTGGGCATACAAGTCTCGTACAATCCGGGTAAAAAAAAAAAAAAGATGAAATAAATAATTTTAGGTTATAACTTAAGTACGTATTTAAATAAAATTTATATAATGAGTCTTTTTATTCGATTTGTTTTCTGAATACAAATACTTATGACCTTAATACAACTACATTTGAAAGGATGTCCCGGTTGTGTTTGCATTTATGGATTCCGCGACACTCGGTCTGGGTTTCTTACGTTGAAATAAACTAAGTTTGATTTCGGAAAACAATAACTGGTAACGGCTCCCTCATACGTATCAATTAATAATTTCAATAAAAATAAAAATTTGCATGGCAAAATACCATTAAAACGTGTCTTAACTTCTTCCGGCATTTCACTAAAGTTCAAGTTTTATTCAATAAAACATTTGTTTTAATAATAAAATAAGCTGTAGCGTTTTACCAAAACAAATTACCTTAAAGAGAAAAAGCTTTTTTTTACATTGTATTCTAAAGCTCTGACCAGCTTTTCTATCCGTGATGTTATTTTGGTGTGATGAAAACACTCCATTTTTTGTGTCCGGCTGCTGAGAGTAGCCCGTGCCCAACAAAGGCAGCAGGAAATGAGTGGGCGGCAATGTTCTAAGGTAGAGAGAGTTCTGAACCAGTTTAAACAGGTTCGCGCTCGGTTGAACCGGTAACCGAGCCGATATTTCGCATGTCCTATTACTGAACCGGAAACAAACCGGAACCAAATAAAAAACTACTGAGCCCGAACCCGAACTGAACTGGAATAATGACCGTTTGGACAGGACACCCTGCTTCCAGTATACCCTGCATCATTACCACTTCTGATTGTTTCAGTTACGCAATCATGCTACGCTTCGGATTCCATGCTGTGAACAATAACCGTGAAAGATAAAATGTTATTTTTAAACTTCCAATTTAATGCTATTGTAAAGGTGTATACTCTCACGCATTACGAATCTGCACTGTACGCTCAAGATACTGGAATACGAGTCGGTATTATGCGATGTAAGTGTGACTCCAATTACAAGCTTATCGACCCAGTATGGCAATTTGGTCACTGCAAGTTACTTTTAATTGCGGCCACCTCACCATATATTCGAGCATTAAATCCAGTTTTCCTGAGCCTGCAAAACGTAAAGATCGGATTTCGTATACATATATCACTCTAAATATTGTACCTTTTTGTATATTTTTTTTACTCATAACGTATCTTTGTAAACATCAAAGTATTAATGCGGTTAAACAAACTAGAAAACTATTTTATCATTACTTTGAGCCAGTGTTGTACG
Organism: Ixodes ricinus; assembly: GCA_037355805.1. Lineage (NCBI taxonomy): Eukaryota > Metazoa > Arthropoda > Arachnida > Ixodida > Ixodidae > Ixodes > Ixodes ricinus. The sequence goes on along the minus strand of JAZHYW010032304.1, from coordinate 3,865 downwards.
GAACGGCGTTCCAAGGAACGGCTTTCCTGGAACGCGTTCCTTTTAGGAGGAACGAAGGAACGCCGCCGTTCCATCTTGCATCGGTGGAACTGGAACGAGAACTCGTTACATTTTTACTGGAATTGAAAAAGGAACGGCGTTCCTTCTTTTCGTCCAGTGTGTTTTTGTTTTTTTTTCCAAAAGGGAAATTCTAAAAGTAAAAAAACAATATCTTTACAAAGAGCAGAATCTCATTAACTTTTTGGTTAAGTATCTTACGGTTTATTTTGTGTGGTCCTCGTTTAGTAACAGTCGGGTGCAGGAGAGCTACTGGACAATGATTCTTTTTTCAGTGCCCGAGACAGTGGTACAAAAAAGCAAAACTTTTAGTCAAAGGAAATGACACAGAAAGAGGGACGTTTGAAACTCTTCTAATTTCTTTGCTTCCACGAATCCTCATACACCCAGAAATATAAGGCCGACTACAGCCATCACTGAACTTTCACTAAGAGACCTAGAGTTAGAACAAAAGAACAGATTACCGGACATCGAACGCACCCTTGTATCCCGAGCATTGGTCATTTAAAAGATACACAAAAATTAACCTTTATTCCTTCTCCCCTAGTCCCCTACCTTCAAACTGAACAACGAATCCAACCTTCACGAAGAAGGACTTTTAATTTTCAAGACTGACCTTCCAAAAGCCCTACCCTCTTCTTCACTTGCTCGTTTTGCGGACAGCAACGTCGAGAAGCAACTGTTGTTAAGTGCGAACAAGGGACTTCGTTAGATTAAAACGTGTGAGGTTGTTCTAAAACGCTCGTGCAATACGGAATAACAGTACATTTGGTTCGTCCGAATCGCCCTTCACAAACATGAATATGGTTAAAAACTGAGATTTTTAAAGGTGAATATATCAACAAATGAATCCCTGCTTCCGCTTGCTTTCTTCTCCTGGTGCCCTTCCATCACGGCATTCAAATTCGAATGTTGCCATTTGATGAAACAGATTTAAAAAGATTCAGCAAAATACAAATGTAACGTATATGTAACGATACGTTCCATTTTTTTAACTGTAACGGGAACGAGTTCCTTTTTCACATATGGAACTTGTAACGGGAACGCGTTCCAAAAATCTGAAGGAACGAGGAACGACCTTTCGTTCCTTTTTTTGAGGAACGTGTACAACACTGCTTTGAGCGTCCTTCATTTCTCTATTGTGCCGTCCTGAACTTACTAAAATAAGGCGTATTTGGGAGCGCCATCTTCGTAAAATGTTTTAATGATCACGCTTCGAAACGCAATTTTTGCTCCACAGCATGATTCCCCAAGGCGGCTTTTCGAGCAAAAAATAAAACAGAAGGCACAATCTGTGTCTAATCTAGCAGAAACCACTGAACCAGATAATTTGACAGAAGAAATAATATTTAAAAAGAAACAGTCTAAACACGCTGTTCGGTGAAAAATGAGATTCAAGATTTCCGGATCAATACACTTTGTCGTTTTAGACTTGTATCCAAATGCTGAAAGACATCAAGCCGTTTTGTGCGCCGCCCCGAAATTCACTGCGCCCTTAATTCTCCTTACTGAAAAAAACAAAAACAATTCGGGGCTTGGTGTTTTCCTTATTATACTTTCAGTTGTGACGCCAAAATATGCGGCTTCGGAGAGCAGTTCTGTGTAAATTATTAAACTCATCTTCGCGCTTCATTGATCTATCGACCTTGCTTAATATATGGAAGTAGCACGTAAGGAAAACTAGAAAGCTTAGGTTCGGGCAGTAAGAACATTTTGAGGCTGTAGCGATTGTCTGTTGATGAAGCCAGACCACATTCCATTCAAAGTCCTACATGCGCTGGGACATCGAGCAGACCGTTATATGCTCAACGTTCCAGCATAGCTCTGATTCTCTGAATCAAAACGCCTTTCAGTCTCCTAGTTTGCTCAGTGTTCTCCGCTGATCTCTGCGAGTGGATCTCTGTGGGCATTGGAAAACAATATATGGATAATATTTATTCTGAAAACGTGGGCCGGAAATCGATTATTCAAATTGCGATAAATGATTAGTTTATGCTCTATTTAGAACATTATGCGCAGACCCCCTACTTGCCACTTCTAATATACGGGTAGAGTTACACCAACGTTATTAGAACAACTCAGTTCTGGAACTCCGCGCCGGAGGGGTCCCTTGGCGTGGCGCCTGTTAGAGGGCGCGCGCTCCGCATTAATATAGCTATCATCATCATTGACGGCGCGGTTCTGGCGCTTTCTTAGGGATGGCAACAGCAGACAACTCAAATTGTTTCAGCTGCTGTTGGTAGTCTCATTTTTACTTTTACTGGCGAAAGCACAAAAACTAACCCAAAACCGTGCTGAACCTCGTACCTCAAAAGCGGCCGCGGAGCAGTAGCGAACGAAAACGCGTGGATTAATGCGCCGGCAGCGCCACCAGCTGCAAACAAAATCGGACACGGTTTGGACCCCCCTAATGTACAGCGTCTATGGGAAGTTCCCATGGAGTTGATCTAGTAACAGTGGGTTACACTATTTGCTGTTGTTGTCGAAGCTTGTACACTGGGCGACACTGTTAGTGCGAACCTGGGACTTCCGATATTTTTTCCGCAGTTTGCTCAAACACGTTTTTGACCAAAACCATATTTTCTCACCTTTTTGTTGTCGCCGATGAGTTTATACCACAACACTAGCAAGTTCTATAGTTCCTCATTGGTTTAACGGAAATGTGAAACAGAAAATTAATCATAGGAACCAGCCTTTTTGTTATGCGATTCTTCGCCCATATTGAAATGTCCCTCACAAATTCTGTCTCGTGCTAGACCGTAGGTTTTACGGTGTTTGCAACATCGATTCAATACGCGAGCAGTCAGCAAGATATTGCAATTTCTAAGGATTTCTAGAATTTTTTGACACCTTTGTAAGGCGGTGCTTAACATTAAAAATAAATACAGACCGAACGTAGTCGAGGGCACGAAGACGACCCGAACGTGTCAAACCTAGAGGTGCGACCAGGTCCATTCGCTGCTAATTTCACGATTCTACTGGCCGCAAATACGCCATGAGCAATGCCGCGGAGGGTTTTAAGATAACACGTTTGCAAAATACACCTCCTTTTGCTACCACACTTTATTTCAGAAAGGTATTTGCAACCCACGAAAAGGTAGAAGAAGCACGTAAGTATTGAGCTTCACGATTCTTATGGGATCTATGGATAGACAGGATTGTAAATTAAATAAAAAAAGTTCACATTAAAGCAAAAACCATTTTCATTCTGATCGTCTTAAAGCAACTAAATTGTGGACAACCTACAAAAAAATATTTTTAATAACTCGATTTTAGTGTGACGTGGTTCTTCAAATAATTCCAAATACAACCGGTCTTTGAAAACATTTCTGAACTTTGAAGACGCCGACATGCTTACAATGTACTTGCTGCAGAATAAGAATAGCTATTCCTGCTTCTTTTGAGAACTTCAGGCGCAGTCATTGTGGTGGGGTCCCCGCCGCGTTTTGTATTCTACACAAAATTTTTTGCTGGTTGTATAAATGAACAAAATTTCGTTGCTTGTGTGAGCCAGGTGTCAGAAGGGCGATGTGACGGTCGAAGACCCGTATAGAACAAAGTAAAAAGGAGTATTCATTTGCACAACTCTTTCACCTGCTTTATTTGCTTGACTATAAACCGATCGACCCAGTTAACAGCCGTTTGATGCGTATAAATCGTAAATTGGTCAAAGATCAGCTAGCAGTTTTTAAGATGTCGTAGACCGAACGTTCCGATTAAAAGATCGTCAAGATATTTGTTGAGAATTTATTACATGAAGCGTTATATGAATGGTATCAAATAGCAATTCGTGTTCTAACGTATTCAC
>JAZHYW010032303.1:0-61396 GCA_037355805.1 Ixodes ricinus | reverse complement strand
CTGCTGTGTATTGCTGGGAAACTAGGCAGTCGGTGGCGCCATCTCCTCGACGTCACGCAACGACTCTTTCCTCGGAAACCAACACGATGCTCCGCATCACCCCATGGTCCCCCTCGGGAAGATGGTGTAATTTGTTTTTATTTCACTTCTAGTGTTGCATCCACCAATACCAGAAGCGTCTTCTTTTAGCGGGAAGCCAGTTCGTCATCTTCTGCATCAAACAGCGCTGCTGCCGAATCGCGTATCGTCGTTTTCCTGTACGTCTCCATTTTTCTACACTCGTCAGCACGCACCAAGCCCTGTTGCCGAGAGGGCAACCGCGTAATGCGTCTAATAACACAGACATCTCTCTCGGATTCCGCCGTTCGTGTGAGTGCTTGAGTCGTGGAGGGAGTCTCGCTGGTTCGGCCGATCAATGACGTCCCGTACATCCCTCCCGAAAGGCATCCCTCCTGTTAATACCCTTAGTTTCACGGCCTATATAGGCTCGCAAGTTTCACGGACTATATAGGTTCGCACCAGTTTCTATCAAAATGGCTGTCATCTCCATTATCGTTACAGAACAGCAGTAGGAAATGAATCTGCGACGCGTACTTTTAGTTATGTAATATAAGAGTGATCAAATAGCCTTACCTCTATGCCTTCCAAGTTAGGAAGGTTAAAGCAGTACACCTTCATTACGAATCCTATGATCCAGGAGCTAGGGTGCGCGATTCTCACACCGCTGTAGCGCCATCGCTGAAAGTTCAGAATAGCTCAGTAACATTTAGGCCCATCTTAGTATTTTGTGCGCAGAACGAAAGGAGGTGTTTGAAGGCATCGTTACTATAGCAGGCGAGCTGGTTGCCAATCGACATACTAAAATCCGGCAGCGGCAAACAAGAAGGCTGTGCGTAGCCTTAACGTTTCGCCTTCGTCCCGGATTTTAGTATGACGAAAGAGGGTGCAGTGCTTTTGCTGCGAACTTCGGGTTGAACCCTCTAAAAATGTCAAAGGTTGCTTGTACCTCCTGCCTCTCTCAACCTGATACAAAAGCCACGTCTAATACTGTTGCATTTCTGTGTAGATCTGCATGAGTGTACGTCAGGCGGACACGTTCAGCAATATTCGCGCAAACGAACGCTGCAATAGGACTGCCCCTTCGAAACCATCGTTTCCAACAACGCTACACCAACTGCCGGTCTTGACTCACTAAAATTTAATCCAGTAAAGTAGCAGGATCTGCGATTCCCGGCCCGCGGAAGCGGGATCCTGCGTGCGGTCAGAAAACATAAATTTATATGGCGTATTTATGACATATAGACGCGCGCTTCGCGCACAAATTTTCACGAGTCTACTATCATTATCTATCAGAGTGCGCACACCAAGAGTCAAGGTTGGCTACTTGAAGATAAAACGTTGCGAGTAATCTAGACCAGAAAACGATTAAGCGACAATGCGATTTGCGCGGATGGCACTTTCGCAGGAGAGCGCCATCTGTTATCCTCTTCAGTCGTTTGGTTCATTCTCTCCATCACGACCGCTGGGCTCTATCCGCCTGCTCCACGGGAAACCGCGGCGTAGCAAGCCGTTCATGGACGACACGTCCAGAATACTGTCATACGGCACGCGTCAGTCAGTATTTTGTGCTGCATTCAAACGCGCGGAATGCTATTCAATACAACCCCCAACTCTCAAAAGATTTCGTCCGCCCGTCCGTACATTTTCCCCGGAAACATACAGAAAGCATGACTAACATCACGTGATTCCGGATTTCACGTGACTTTATGTCGCACGGAGTCGGGTTGCGTGATGTCAGTTACCCTGTCGAATTAAGCGGGAGAATCAATAATATGTCTTCTCTTTCCACGCATCAATACTGGCTCGTGTCCATGAAGCTCTGGAAGGATTTCAACGGAATCGCCTAAACACAATATTTTGTTCGTCCACAGGCGCGAACATTTCTCCGCCAACTTTGCGGGGTGATCGACATCACGGAAGTGACTTCACGTGACCTGACCTCACGGCTGGCGTGACATCATGACCACGTGACGCCTGACGCGTGGAGTCAATCTTTCCGTTAAATTAAGCGTGAAAATGATAAACAATGTGTCCTCGCTATCCGAAATGATTCCTTAAAAGTAAACCAATTTAAATTATCGCGACCTAAGTTCGTGCATACCTTTTTTTTTTGTAGTCTTTTCCGGGAATACATCCACACAGGGGTAGAGTCAAAAAGGCTGCAAAGCCTGACAAAGCCACTGACCTTGCAAAGCATTGAAAGGTCAACCAGCCAGCAACCAGCAATCTGCGAAAAACTCAAGAAAAGCCTGAGTGACTCTAGGTTTATTTGCAAAGCAGTTTTAAAGCAATACATGCATTTTACACTTTGTTACTACTTTTTTAACGAAAAACTGACATCACCGGCTACGAGGAACTCTTAATGCTGGCACAACTTAGCAGAGCGCGTTGATGGGAGTGATTCACTATCGGAAAGAGCATTGAACACAGAAAAATATGCGAGTGCACAGACACACACAGAGCCTTGTCTGTGCTGGCCCGAGTCCCATCTATGAAAGAACTGTGTGTGCTCGTCCCTCGTATATATTTTCTGAAGCTTTTATTCTTTCCTTGTGTGAAGTCCATCTTTAATACTTTTCTGAACATGTGAAGAAACATGTTGAAAGTTTATTTGTTTTTCAATTCTTGGTTCACTTGTTATGAACCTCGGTGAGTAACTTGTTAACCTCCATAATTAATTCTTAGCATTAAGTGCTTTGCAAAATCTGCATATATATATATATATATATATATATTTTTTTTTTTTTTAATGTAGAATATAGGCGCTTCGCGTGCCAGCTGGAACCAGTTTTAGAGTAATATACTCTGGATGGTCTTTAATAATATATAGCTTTTAGAAACAATCGATTCCTACGCCGCAAGTTTCGCGGTCTTCTGCTACTATCTTCTCTAGGCATGCGGGAGGATCTCTTTTGAAGGGGACTCATTATTTTTGATTGTAATTCCCTATTGTTGTTGTACTCATACTAATACACACTCCATGATATTTTATTAACATATAACGAGGTCATAAAGCGATTTAATCGTACAGGGAACAATTCATAAATCGTCTAGGTGCAGCTTATTGTTTCCGACAACTTAGAGCGTTAAAGAGCATTTAACGCGACATCGTTTAAGAGCCTGCGTCACAGAAACCCCGGCGTCGGCGTCGATGGGACTCATAAAATCGCGATAATGCAGCTCGCTCAGTTCGGGCTACGTGACGTCACACGTGGCGGCGTGACGCCATGAGTCGACCGAACCTCCAGGTTTTCCTCGCCAAATTAGCGTAACCCTCTTCGCCGTGAATTGGCGAGCGGTGGCCTGTGCCGACATTACGTCACTATGGCGACGTGACGTCACGCGTCGCGTGCGGCGCTGACGTAACGCGTTACAACATGTGACGTCACGCGGACACTGCAACTGCTGACTCCTGACTATGCTCACGCGCATACGCATTCGCGAAGTCGGGAACGAGCGGGTTTATACCACAGAAGGTTTGCTGATCGCGGCCCGGTACCAGCTATCGCGTTCCGCTTTCAAAGGCAAGCTTAAAGCGGGCAACTCCACTCCATTTTTACAAACTTTGTAAGCGGCGATATGTTTAGCTCGAAGTCTGGTGACCTCGGAATCAACGAGATATACCTGCTTTTCGGTAGTGTATAGTTTTGCAGGTATCCTTGAATCCAAGTATCGTTCCGGCGGCACGGCGAAACCGAAACTACCGGTTGAAGCAGCTTGGAAACACTGATATTAGTGGCGCGTCGCCACTAATATCAAAACTATAGGGGTGCAGGGGACCCGGTAGTCCGCTCTTGAGTCGAGGGAATCGGTGGCTGGTTAGCTTACGAGAGGCGTCTGTGCGGCCTCGGAGAGGAGCGCGATGGGCCAGAGGGTGGCTCATACCCAGTACAGGAGCAAACACGCGCCTGACCAAACGGGTGGCCAGGCTCGCGGGGAAGTATGAGGTACCACCGACCCTGCTGGACGGCCGGCCGCTCCGAGAGGGCGTTGTGGACCTCAAGAAGCACGTGCAGCTGGTCGAGACGCGAAGGTGGACGGAGTCGGCAACACGAAAATCATCAATGACTGTGTACGCGCCCCTGGCTGGCGATCGAGCGGGAGCAGCTGTACGATGACTTTAGGGCAGCAGCTGTTTTTCGAGGTACGCATGGGAACCCTCAAGACCAGGCTGTGGAAATCGCGCATATGGACACTGGGGCCCCAACCGCCTGCGTCGCCTGCGGAGCAGCAGAGGAGACAACCGAACATCTGGTGCAGCGTAGGGGCCTCAACCCGTGCCCCAGGTGGACCATCTGCCGGACGCGCTGGGCTTCCGGACGGCGGAGCGTGGAGATGACGGCGAGGAACACGTCGAGACCACCAAGCGCCGACTAGAGCAGCGGTGGAGATTTCCTGGCGGCTGTGGAAGAGGGAGAGCGAGCTGGGCCGGACGCGCAAGCACAAGCCGGACAACCGATTTTTTCCACCTCGTCGACCTGCCCCACACCGTGGACGCCGTGGACCCGACCGAAGTTCCAACAGAACAAGAACTCGGCTAGTCTGGCTGAAACCAGCTGAGCAGAGCCTTTGGCAGGCCATCGCCGGAATTTCCGGCGAGTGGCCACCTGTTACAAAGGGGACGCCACTAAATCCAAATCCAAATCCAAATCGCCAGCATGACCTAGTTCTCGTCCCGCGCTTCTGAGCCGACGCACCGACAATGTCGGCTCAGTCCGAATGCGGGGGTTTCAAAACAGGAGGCTAGTGCACATTTTACTTTTTTACCGCTTCACTTTGTTAATATGCACCACAATGTAGTAAGTTTTAGTGTGTATTTATAAATTTGCCGGCCGAAAAGCGAATCCGACTGCCATAAATATGACGCTAGTGCGCGGCATGCAGCGTGAATGCAGTTTGTTTCTTTGCTCGCGGACCGAGAGAAAACAGGAAATAATGGGAGATAGATCGGACAGATGTATCCACCAGCGGTCTGCTGCAAAAGCCAAGGTGCTTTATGGCACGCTAGTTGGATCAGCCGCGACCTGCTGCGTCCGGCGGATCGTGCTGGCTGCCGGGCGGGACGGTACGCGAACAGCGACGGCATCGCATCGTTCTTCAAAGACGCATGTTTCGTGGAAAACCCGCAACCGTCAGCGGCCGCAGATCCCGTGTAGAAAAATTGCGCTGGGGGATATTACAGCGTGTAGTTAGTCAGCCAACTGCACGCCGTATAGGTGTCTAACGTAAAGTGCTGGGAGCAGAGTCGCTTTTGAGCCCGGAGCGTACTTGGTCTTCCGAAGTCTATCCGGCGAACGGCACCGACCCACTACATTGTGCCGCTTCCGGTCTCCTGGGGAACTAGTAGAACCGCAGCTCCGGGTTGCGCACCGGATTGCTATGCAACTCACAGCACTACAAGTCGTGCTCGACATTGCCCACCGCGAGTCCGGCGAGTCTCTGGCTCCACGACACGCGCGTGAGCGAGCAGCACCGCTTCGCTCTCTTCCGCGCTGTCGCGGAAGCAATGCTGGAGTGTGAACTGCCTGGACGCTAATGAAAATGGAGAACACAGGATAACCTGGTAATCACCCTCTGCCGTCAGCAGAATCGCAGAATGCTACGGGAAACGAAGCGTCCGCGGCGTCCGTACGAGAGTCGTAGGACTAGACCTACGTCATTGCCCAGTGTCGCTTCACTAGCTCACCCGGTGCCAGCGTTGCTCCCCTGTTTTCGGGCCGCTAACCGAGCCGGGAGAACATTTTTAATATTGGTTTTAATCGGTAACGCGGCGTCGGTTTGACGTGATATTTTGGGCATGACCGTATTTTGACCCCTAAAGCGATATCAGTCAAATTGATAGGGTCGACCTTTTGAGTGAGGTTGCCTTAAGCGTCCCCCAAGTCTTTATACATGTGCAGAGATGGCAAAATTACTTTCAAAAGTAATTAAATTACATTACTAATTACTTTTCTGACAACTGCAAAAATGTAATTAAATTACATTACAAATTACCGCAGACTAAAAGTAATGACATTACATTACAATTACTTTCCAGAAGTAATGAAATTACTTTGAAATTACTTTGACATTACTTTTGAATACCTTAAGGCAATAATTCGTGCTCATTTTATGTACCGCATACACCAACACAGTGCTTACAAAACAAGCCCTCGTTTGCCCCCACAGCGTGTGTGCAGGAACCAGATCCGGGAGAAGCGAGGCGCTGCGCATGCGCAGTGCCGACAGCAGCGCCACTTCAGTGATGTGACTGTAACGAGCTGAGTTGGTTTATATGTACGAAAACTCAGATTTTCTTGTTTACACCGCAACAATCTTATGTGGCTCAAAGTGAACCATACTGAACAGTGGTTTTGCTGGCGCACACGGCATAAGTGTTAAACATAATGAATAGCTTCTTTAGATGTGACTCAGAAAGACAATCGACTCACCGGTTTCGGTGTTCATTCAACGGTGAAGGTACTAACTAAAAGGGTGATATGTTTCCAGTCTTCCTGATTTAGAAGTTGAGTCCGAGTCAGCTTCTTTAAGTCGGGCAATGGCAGCTCGTTCTTAGTCGTCACGTGAAACGTTTCCCTTCCTCCTCGGACACAATCTAATTCTATTCTCCCAAGAGCCTATCCTCTGTCAATTCCTTTCAAGGAGCATTTTTCCCAAATACCCGAAGAGCCCAAGTTTTTGTGCATTGTTACACAAAGGGCCTGGATAATTTCTAGGCAAAAGCGTCGCCAGTTAAGGAATGGCGTGAGCTCTCTAAATTGTCTGTTTTCCCAACAAAAGGTGGCGATATCTGCGTGTAGGATATTTCTCGAATAAACTTCCCAAGGGAAGGCGGCGAGGCATACCGCGAGAGGCACCTGCTTTGCTCGAGGACGCACGAAACGTTCTGGGGCTTTGACAAGCCATTTGGAGTTACCTATTTATTCCGGTCGTTTGTTGTTCACAATGGTCGAAGCTTACGGTTTGACCTTGCTTGACGAAAGTACAAGGCTGGGGATCTGTTTGTCCTGTCCTCTCAGGTTTTAAATTATGTTTAACTCACTGATGATGTGCCCGTCGCCTTGTAGCCTATGAGTCGCGTTGATCCCTAAGCTGACGCATTGTCATCTTAGGAACGAAGTGTTGGAACACGCCGCTGAATGGCGCCATGTGCAGCTTGGTATAGTTGGTGATATCAACACAAGATGTCGTGAGTACCGCAACTAATCTAAGGTCACTCTATACTGGAAAAGGTACCGCCAAGCCTCCTTTCTCTCGCAAAATCTCACCTCATCCCTCCACGACTCTCCCGCACTTCCGTTTCGATGCTAGCGCCGCCTGGGGCACCCTCCCTGCGGGACGGCTCGGCTGGTTGCCCGCTGGAAATGCCGTTCCTTGCGTGTTCGAGCAGCCCACATCGCAACAACACGTAATGTCAGCTGTCGCCAACGAGGTAGAGGGGCTTAGAGTGATAAACCGGAAGTTCGGAAGTGGCACCCTCCCGGTTGCCGCCATTTTTTACGCAAAGTGACCACACGTCACGTCAGCTGACAAGAGCCGTGACGTCACCGGTAAGATGGCGGCGCCCAGAGCTGGCAAATGCGAGTTTTTTCGGTCGCGGTAGCCGCGATGTGTAGCTGCTTTCCGACGACTCGGTCTTCTTCCTGCTCGCTGACGCAGGTATAATGTGAAAATATGAAGGAATGAGACTTTATACCCTTTTTCCGCAAGATCGCCCGGGATCATCTGGATATTAACACCCGTAAGACAGCATCAGCCGTTTCGCCGTACCGGTGCTCGGATTCTCGGATATGTTCGGGAATCGATAGAAGTTGGAGTGCTTTTAGCATGAAATCTTCGCTTACTTCTTAGCTTTGTTTGAACGTTGGAATGTCTGAGAATCGACGCGAATTGTATGCGTCGGACGTAGGGCCTAGGGGAATTCGTTTCAGCCCTAGGTAACTGCATAATCACAGCCAACCCTTAGCGAGGAAGCTCCTGCGATCTTTAACCTTTGTAGCAATCGACGATTCTACATTCGATCGCTTTTCTTCCTTTTTTGTGAGTGCGAATTGCGACACTTATTTTCAGCTGCGAGGATGACCTTTTTTTTTTGAGTGTGGGATGAATAAATCGTTGCAGGCACCTGCTGCAATGCTATTCAACTTGGTATAAGAACAACCGTTTTCGTGTACGCATAGATTAACGGCACATTTTTTTCTTTCGTAGGATTTACTGCAGCGATACTTTTTTCATCAAGAGTGCATTGCAATAGTCGGTCAATTATTTACTTTTCTAGTTACATACAAGATTATTCATATTTGTGTTCATCCCTTGCCCGAAAAGCAGTCTTGTTGAAAAATGTTGACTACCATTCCTTTCGGTCTTTTCAACAGACTTTTTCAAAGTGCGGGCCGCCTATACTTCGTATCACCGTAACTTGGGAAAGGGCAACCGCCACAGCCCCCTCGTGCCAATCAGAGAGACGGAGTGAAGGCGTGTAATGAATCTGTGCTGACGAGCACTCTGATGATATGTTGTCATGTGCCTCTCTCCAACATGCCTATTGACTCACCGAGACTGTAGCCTTCGCCGCTTGCAAAATTGTTATGGAACGAATTACAGTAGTTACTACTCTAATTGCCCAAGGCCTTCATACTTTGGGCATTTGTTCGACAAGAATGTTATGTCCGCCATCACTGTGAACTCTGCTGAGTGCCTATTGGACTCGAATGCTGTATTAGCGTTCGACGTGAACTAGGGTATATTCTTGTGCTTTACGCCGAAAAATGGTGACAGTCGGTTAAAATGGGCTTTGCATGGGGTTTCATGTGGTCCATGTCCAACGTATAGGAAGTGTACTGCTATATAACAATGCATCAACACATACTATTAAACTAGATGCTCAGAGGTATGTTTGTTTTCGCAATTAACGAGTTACAGCAGTGTGCTTTAATGTTATTATCATGTGTGTATAGTTTTAAGCATCCTCTCTCCAATGCCTACAAAGGCCCCTGGAGGTAATAACGCCAATAAACTTAGCATTTTCACATCACTGGAGTTGGTTTTCGGATTGCCATCAGTGTTCAGGAGGGAGTGGAACGAGTGCAGCCCAATGCGACCAGTCTGGTATGTCCCACTAATTACACATTGAGAGGGTTGGAGATGCAAGTGTCCTCGAGCGGTCCAGCACGTGCGTGAACACAATTCTTTGTGTATAGACTCTGATGGCGTAAAGGCGAGCGGGAGAAATATGTTTATTGGGTTAGTGTATCAAATATGTTTATTTCCACTTGATTACATAGTTATTGGCTCTTTGCTACTGGTTCCATAATCAGTTCCCTTCTGCGACATCTCTGGGTACAGGCGTTCAGCCGTAGCAACCTGCGCGTCCTTTGTTGTCGGATGACGTCTTCTGGCACGTTAGTGTTCAGTTTGATCGAGCGGCAATTTCGACCGACCTATGCCGTCTTGTAATCATACGTCATCTGCGGCCACTGACATCTGATGCACCGGAAGCTGCAGGGCTGGCTTCTAATCCGCAAATTTCTTTTTCTGGCAGTTTTCTCCGTCAATGCAGCAAGCTTCGGGCATGTACTGCTTACGTGGCTGTGCCTTTTGCTGTACCTGCTGACTTGAAGGCTGGCAACAATGCTTGTTTATGGCTCCTTCAAGCTACTTCACTTCCATTTCCTTAATGGCAATTGTGGTGTGGACGCAGATAATTGGTGTAAGCAAATTATTAGGTATTGTCCTTGGACGCATAAACCGACACCAAATCAACTGTCCTCAGACATTGCTGCTCACCTGCATGGACGTATAGACATCCCGTCGAGTTGATGGGGACTGCAGGAGCTGGGGGTATCGTCACCAGCCCAGGACAAAGGCCGCCGAAGATACCCTCATCGCCTATGGGACACTCTTCGAGATGTGGTCGAGGGTCGCTCGGCACGTCGAACCCTTGCAGGCCAATCCACTGGTACGGGCACCTCCAGTAGGCATGGTCGGCCCCATGCGGTAAAGCGTAGAGCGGTTTTCGGTCGACCATCTGCGGCACCTCCATTTCCCTCGGCGTACTTTGTTCAGCGGCAGACTGCTGCCACTGATTCTTCTCGATGTCGGAACATGCTTCGGCGTTGAGGCGGCTCCTGCTGAATTTTGGCATTGAATACCAACGTGGCAGCCGCGTGGCGGTCACGACATGCTGGCCCGCAGTCGCCCTCGGTTTTGTAGGATGCCGCTTCGCTACCGAAGATAGTCTTCAGCTTGAAATTGCAGCGCCTGAATCCCGAGTTCCGAATCAACTTCTTCGGCAATCAAAACAAAGCCGGGTGACTGATGGCAGCAAGTAAAGCCTTCCGATCTCCACCCGGACAATGTCGTATTTGATGTCGCGGATGCCTGCGGAGGCTGGCGTTGAAGTTGCAGCCGAACGTTTCGAGTGTCGAAACGCTGGCGAGTTGCTGAGAGCGAGGCGAGGCCCGTGGGCCTGCAGTGTACATTCAATGCTGGAAGCCGCAGGAGATATTTTCGAACCCTTCGGACTGTTGTCGCGGGTTGCGACAAGGCCGCCGAAGGTGTTGTACCGCACACGAGTGGACATGGGATTCTTAGCTTGTCTTCTGTAACATCAGGGCTGGCGTGGGCGCTCGATTAGCCCAAAACGTCTTCCACGGAAGACGGGCAACGCTCTCGTTGGGGCCGCATCCTGGACAGAATCAGGAATTCTGCTCTCGCTCGTCAATGTTGGCTGATGAACGTGCACTGCAGCTCGATCTTGCAAACTCCCCACGACGTTGGCGGAGGATTCGTGTCTTCAAACCAGTGGCCTCCGGCGGTGCCTCTTCCACGAGAAGCATAGGTTCTGGCAGGGAGCGGGCTATCTGGTCCGTCCACCTGCACTATGGTGGGCGACACGGTCATATATTTCAATCCAGCCCTTGACACCTTCATACCCTCGCGTAAGGGCACGGAGTGCGAGGAGCGACGGAGCATGACAAACTGATGGTGGGAGCGACGCGGTCAGAGCTGCTACAGATTTGTCGTTGTTGGACTTAGCGTCAGGTCACTTTTCTGGCAAAAGACTGAATTTCCGGTGGTTCTTGCCGGCAGCGCAGCAACTGGCTCGATTCGATTCAAGTTCTTCGTGGTGTATTTCTAAGGTTCGTCCTTGTGGTAACCGCCAGTTTTTCGGCCTTTTTCTGAAAGGCCCGGGATAGGACTTGGTTCACGGGGCCGGCTTCTGGGGTTTAAGACGCGGGATAGTCCGCCACCTGTGTCTCGTTATCGGGCAACCTCGGCTGAGGAGCTGCGAGGTGCAATGCACACAGTGATAGGCCACGGGTAAAGTACCCAGCACCTCCACCAGAACATATGGCGATGACAGCTGAGCATGGCCTGGAACTTTCCAGAATAGTAAATATTACTAGAAGATAGGAACTTGAGCAAGCATCCGTGACAATATAAAAAGAGAACCGACAGAAGAGAGTCTATTTTTATCGCTAAAAAAGCTGCATTGTTTCAGATGCGGGCATTCTGTCCGAATAAATCCTCTCCTTTGGAGTTTGGCGACCGCCGTGGACGTAGTCCTCGAACTGAAATGGATGTGGAACCACTTTTCTGGCAATAAGCCACCGCGAGACCGCTCGTCACAAAGCGGCGGAACGGGTGGACTGGGTAGTAACACGCGCGATGAAATGTCCACGCAGCTTGCAATTCGCGTACCGGAGTGTTGATGAAACTTGCCAATGGACGAAACGTGCGACAGACAAGCGGGATCAATACCAACTGCACCACCCGTGCTCCGTGAAAGTGCACGTCTCACGCCAGAACAATTTTAGGAAGCAAGCACAGCAGTATCGCCTAAACCACTGCACAGGAACTACCAACTTGAAAGGCAGGACGCTCCGGTGCCGCACAACCAAAGTGAGCCTTCGGTCATTTGAACGAAGTGGCACCACGATTGCACACCGCGCGTTAATGCCTTCACGCAATTTCCGTCGCTAAACTGTGTATCCGTAAATATAGCCGCACACGCTTCACTGCAGACCTCAAAGATTTCGATGATCAGCGAGAGCACAGAAACATCGCCTTGAAATTTACTTGCGGTATCCTAATCAATCGGATGTCCGAGCAACGTAGGGCTGATTGTCTCCTGGGGCAATATTCCCGTCGGTCACGAGCGAAAATGCACCGTTCCTCCTTCTGTTCACGTTGTACCTACGTGTAGCCACCACGCTGAACTCTGAAATCGCTTTCTGACCGGCCTTATAGGCGACGGTCTTTCCTGCGTCTGAAACCAAGTCGCTGGTCAACGACCGACAACAAACAAAAGCATCCGACAAGCTCCGGCCCATGCTGGGACCAGCCGCCGCCGCTCGGGCGCCGCCATCTTCCCCGTGACGCCACGTATTTGAGTTTCCGGCCGCGTGACGAGTGGTCACATTTGCGCAAGGCCAATGGCAGCCGCCTGGCGGGGGTCACTTTCGAGTGCAGACCGGAAACCTACCGGTTTATCGCTCTACTCCCTCTACCTCGTTAACTGTCGCATATCGCTAAGCACGAAAAAAGGAAGCTTTGTATATTTTGTTTAGCTTAGTCCGAGCGCGGCCTATGTTATGAGCCGAAAGGCCAATCATACAGCGCCAAAGCGCCGCGTCATGCGTGCTCTCTGCGCTTTATAGAACTAGCCGGCAGAGGAGCACGCACAGAGAAACGGCGAATACCGGTTGGTCCTATCAACTGCAGAAAGCACGCCATGACGTTGCTGCCTCTCTTACTGCTGTTTGATTGGCCCTTCGGCTCATAGCATCGGCCGCGCTCGGACCTAAGCTGAAACGAAGTATAACGCGTTAACGTGAACTGTGCAGAGAACTTGCTGCGTCACGAGCGCCGATGGTAGAAACAGCCTCAAAGTCTGCGAGACGGGGGCACGAATGCCGGACGGAAGTCGCAACCCGAAACCCATGGGCCGCTCGGCCAATGAGGAATAGTGGAGAGGAGGATTTTCACGAGGTGGAGACGGATTTTGTAGAGGGCGAGAAGGTTTCGGCGGAACAATGAATGGCGTTACCTTCTCAGTATGATGACCTTTAAACTAATCTCGTCATTTGTATTGCGGAGCGACACCAATCAGCGTGAGTCATTTCTCCATATATACTGTATATAGATATATATTCCGTAAACACACGCGCACATTAGTTATGGAGTGACACGAACGATCGTCAGGTATCAAATAGCTGCCATCATGCTCTCCTTACAATCATCTGCATTATTGTTGTCGGACTTGCTGCGTCTCAACCTGGAACCTGTAGCACGACAGCAGCACACTCGAGTCTCTGTTTCGGCAATGCGTGCATAGATGAAAGTGTACTATCCAGAGAAAGTTGGCGTAACCACACAAAGCAAACTCTGCAACTCTAAACCAATGTCTTAGCGAGGCAGACGTTCATGTCTTGCGGAAACATGTCCTAGAGAGCGAAGACACTTGCAATATGACGTAGTCGATGCATCTGCGCCGGTGTCCATTCAATGTCTATTAAAGTAGACGAGTGGTCGAAAGAAAGCCCTCAATGTATGGGATAAATTTAGATCACGAAGGACCTTTGCGCCTCTTGGACTTTTTTAATAAAGAGCGATAGGACAGCGCTACGCGTGTGTGTTTTTCGGTGTGAACATGATCGCATACATTTTTAATTTTGTTTATTTTTCGAAATCACATGCCCTAACCGAAGTTTGTAGCAGGAATCGTAGCCTCTCCATTTGACACGGTACTGGAAATCGGGCGCCAACGTTTTCTGCAAACCTTCGATGATCCAAGCTGTTGTTTTCGGGGATGGAAACACGTTGCCACCCGTTTTGTAGAAGGAACCGAGAACGAGCTCCTTTCTCACCATGTCGACGAGGTGATAGGTTGTGGGAATACCCAGTCGCATTCTGTCGACGATAAATACCTGTGGGGAACGACTGTTTGTACTTTTGCTAAGAATGTGTCCTTCTTTAGATATGCGCACATGATCCCCGATCCGAAAATTTTGGCAGCTTGGGTGGTTCCAAGCGTATGGAGGACAGAGACGAAGAAAGAAAATCGTCTCGGTTCTCCTTCGGTCACGGCGATGGGCCGAGAGGCAACCAGCGCCCTGTGGTAAACGCAGTTGTAGTGGACGTACCTTTGGGGAAGGACTTCTATTGAAAAAAAGACCTTTCAGCCCCGATGTGTTATGGGACCCTACTAGACCTTCAAGACTTCAGCACTTCAAACTTTAGCTCTCTCAGACTTCAGACTTCAAGACTTCGGGACTTCAAAGCTTCCCGGCGACTTCAAAACTTCAGACTTCAAGATTTTAAACTTCAGACTTTAGCCCTTCGGCTCAACCCTTAGCCAACATACCTTAGAAATGCTGCTTTCCGAAAGCCGCGGCAAATCGAAATGGCGTATGAGCGTTTACTCTCAAACTTGCGCAAGCAGCTGCATGCAGACAAGTGATCAGACCAAATAAGGACAACCGAGTTGTTTGTCGTGCAAATATGTTTCGGAGTGCACCTGCTACAATGCCGCTGCGCAAATTCCTGAAGAGACGTATGGAAGTTCTACCACGTAAAACCGAACAGCCGCACCGCTCGGAGTGGAACTCAACGTCGACCTCGCGGGCCCGAAACACAAAGTGCGCTTCAAGCGGATGCGCGCGATTTGCGCGATGCTACACGGACGCGCAGAGTCAGTCAAAACCGACCTCGCGGGCTCAAAACACAAAGAGCGCTTCAAGGGATGTGGCGTCGATGCTGCCACTGACGAGTCCGTCGCCTGACCACGACGCGCACGCACAGTAACAGCCGCAGCACGGAGTCGACGAACTTCGGAGCATGAGCAGCGAAGCGCGTCTCCTTTGCACGCTCGGCGACGGCCAGAGCTGGCGGCGCTTCGCCGGGCACTGTCCTTGGCCGAAGCAGAGAGTGCGCCCTGACCGCCTCGGTAATCCTGAGGCGGCACTAATCCAGCTCGCCAACCTGGAGCGTGCACCACCGCTCACCAGAGAGTGCCGGCGAACGCGCGCGCATCATCGTTGGTGCAGCACCAGCGAAATGGAGAAATGTCTTCCAGCGGCTCGCCGGCCCACTGCGGCATTCGAGGGATCACTTGGCGGCTTCATCCCAGGCCGACGATGCTTGGCCCGACCTCCAGCGTGGCTGCGTTCCCGGACGCACGACTCCCTTCGGTGCAGTAGGGCCATCCAGCGTGTACCACCCGCATATCACGTACCGTAGCCCCGGTGCCGCCCAGACTTCCGAAGAACCTGCCGAGGAAAGTCGCCGCAGGAATGCGCAGACTTCGTTCGCACGAACAGCGCCTTCACACGAGCTCACCGAGCGCCAAACAGCCAGCAGGAACAACGACTTCTCCCGCCGACCTGGCGTACCGTTGCCACCGGCAGCAAATTGACCAGTAAATCCGGACGCGGAGATGTCACAGCAACTCTAAATCTCACAGGCGCCTCGCAGTCGGGCGCTGGTAAAAAGCAGGACTACTTTGCTTTCGGGGGCAAGGCACTCCACATTCCGGATGCCGTGGTCGGCCAACAAAGCGGGGGCGAGTGCGGGGGTGGCTGGGATTTGCTTCGGCAGCCCGACAGTACACGCCCGGAAGCCGCGATCTTATGGCGCGGCTAAAATGCCAGCAACTTCTCACAAATCGCATTTTCAACGCTCCGTTTCTGAAGCAACAACCAAGCGCTGGTGGGCCTCTGAATTCGCGAATACTGAAACGCTGTATACCACCTCCAGACGGTGCTAGGAAATGTGGGTAAAAATAAGCAATACGTATAAGTCCGCCCGCTGTCCGTCGCATATGTCACACATTTCGGACCGGCTTGGCTTACTTTTGTTGGGCGGGCGGCTGGGCCGCAGGGTGGCCAACCTTCGCACCACCGAATTCTGGGGGCGAGATCGTTCTTGATAAAGCTAGTCTGGATAGACTTCTATCTGTTCTCAATGGGCGCGGCGATATGCGCGCATCGTTTAGCATTCTCAAAATAGTTTTTGATCAAAGCAATATTCGCTTGCAATCATGTCGTACAGAATGAACCGATATAAAGAGCGAGACAACAGGTTCACGCACTCGCGTCACCGAAGCAGTCTGCAACGACGACAGAGCACGCTTACGCACTCACCGTCTTCGGCCGAATTCTACGATGAGGTCCTCCCTGATAATGTTCAGGTGGGTTTCTACAGACCCTTTAGAACGGCCCCTGAAAGGCCACACAGACCTTTTTAGGAGGTTGCTGGCGGAACGCACACCTCTCAGAAAGATATCTTGATGGGCCCCACAGACCTACTAGAGGAGTCTGGTAGGGCCCATCAGACATTTCCCAGGATATCCTAAAAAGGCTTCTCAGAGCCCCCGCAGAAAATCCTAGCGTGGCCTCACAGACATTTTTTCTAATAGGGTTCCCTTAATCGCCCCTGTTACGCTACGTGCTCAAAGAATTTATAGATCCGACTCAAGCACGCAGCCGCGGCTTAGTTTCGAGGAGGAGGGGGGCAACCCACCCGCGACAAAATGCTGCGCGAGGGAGGGGTGAGTAGGAGGTCCCAGCAAAATGTAAGATTTCGGCGAGGTTCGGCGGCGACCCCACAGGCACCCCTTCTGACTACGCTGCCTGATCCGGACTCATAATGGTTCGTTCCACGCGTTCTACTATCGAAGTCGCCTTGCTCTGAAAACATTGGGTAAATTTAAACAACTATATGTTCAAACATCACCTGACTAATTTACAATAAAATTCACGGCCGTGGTCTGTACATGGAACTCCTACTTTTCTTCCTCCCGACAGTCACGATTTTAAGCGCCTCTCTCTGGCCTCTTCTTCCGTCTTTCAGGCAAGCGGAACGATGGAGAGAAATCGAGAGAACGCGGGTCGATCACGAACGGTGCGTACTTTCTCTTGATAGCATCGATCCTTGAGACGAGTTGGTGAACCATATTTTACGGTGACGGCGCAGAGAAACAATCCTTTTCCTTTTCTGTTGTATTGTCTTTCTTCGCCTTTTTTCCTTGTATTTTGTGCTATTTCTGCTGCTTATCACTTTCTGGAAATTCAATCCCAGTATCGCCGAAGACAAGAACTTATTGAGTCGCATGCACAAGAGTTGTGATTCAGCGCGTGTGCACGTCTCTTCTGAGTACTCTGTGTGTCGATCGTTTCTCTGGCGCTGTCACCGTAAAGTATATTTTTCCATTCATATATTCAGCTCTTTAGAAGTTCCGGCGAGGTCCGTCTCGATAGACGCCTTGAAGTCCCAGGGACAACGGTTTTGGTTATAGACAAGGAAGACTGTTTCCTCTCCATCGAGTTGCACTGGCGTCGGATCTTTTCAAAACATTTCCTCCGTTCTTCGTGCCGTATGACTGGCTGCGTGCAAGGTCATATAGCCAGGCGGGAAAGGTGTTTGAACTTAACGGTTGCTTGAACATGATTTATCACTGCTTTCAACAATGGAAGCACATTTACACATACCAGGTATGAAATACCCTGTTGCATTCCCAACTTTCAAGGCACTACAATCGTTGGGAGAAGGTAAAGAAAAGGTGTGTAGACAGGTACTGGAAACATCACATGGTAAGAAGGAACGTCGTGATAAGTGCATCAGTCGGCCTCACTTTTCCTTGGAAAAAGGAAGGGATTTTATTGACACGTGTGGTGGTTGAGTCATTGCTGACTATCAGATTTCTGTAATATTTGTGGCTTTCGCTGTTTGTATTTTCCAATAAAAATTCAGTTGTTAGTCAACGCCCGTCCTGTTTGCCTCTCCGTCTTCGTATCTTGTTTTTGACTGTGCTTTCACTACTTTCCAACATGACTGGAAAGTCTGGTTGACTCCACCGAGGATGCGGGATGGGCTGTCTGCTTGTAGTAGACTGCTTTGCTTACCTTCGACGACGGCATCTCGTCTTCGCCGGTAAGAGCGATCGCGACAGGCTGTCAGGTCTAGGAAGTGGTTAGTTACGGCGGAAAATGCGCACCTCACCCCGGAAGGTTGTCAATTGTAGAGGTCATAGCGTAGCAGATCGTTTATGTTGGACTCTCGATCCTTTTCAATGAAGAATGAACTTTCCATCGGGGGTAATTACCGACGAAATCCTCTCAAAGAGCCTTTTGGCGTACTTTCTGGGACGGAGAGAAATGTGGAAAATCTTTGCTCGCGTTGAAGTAACCTTCGTATAAAATACTTTCCATGCGTTCTCGACCAGACGTTTGGATATCCGTGGAGCAGGATCTGGGGCACCTACAGCAGCAGCACAGCGAAGGTCGACGGTGGGTGCGGCGATTGCCCCGAGGAACGCTTCGGTAAATGGTCGGGCGTACGATCCTCGTCGACTGGTCGATCCTGCTTTGAACGTTCTTTCTTTAAAGCGGTCGTAGTTTATGATGCTCGATGGGAGATTTCGCCTGACCAATAGACGTCGCGACATGTTTGGAACTGGCATCGGTTTTCTCGCGAAGTTAACACGAAACAATATCAACGAGTTTTTGCTCTTTAAAGAGGCTTCTCGCCAATTATAACCTAGAACGTGTGAGGTCCCATGCAATCGCCAGTTTTAAATTTAGGAGCGATCGACTTTTTGTATGTACTGCTCAAATATTAATGACTGCATCGGTGTCGCGATCTTCTGTGACATTGTTAATCTGCGTTGTCTGTTCTCTCGTAAAAGAAATCGATTCGTCATGCGTGACGTTGTTAATATCCGGAATGTACGGACGTAAACTATTATGAAGCATCTGAATGATTCTTTTCAGTTTGACGCCATCCGCTTCCGTCTGTGCTTTAAAATGTCAGGAATATGATCTTTTTTGTAAGGTACGACTACGAGGTGGTATTTTTCATTTTCACACTTTGATAGGCCTTGGCGATAGCTCTTCCTCTGGGAGTAGATAACAGACCAAACAGAGCCGGATGGATGAAGAAAGTAAAAAGCTCCTTGCTCCTCAACACACTTTTTATATTCGTGTGACTTTTCTTTCGTTTTCCGAGTGATCTTAGGACGGATACAAACCAATTTACCTTCCGTTTTATAATTTGTGTGAGAGGAACGTCGTCCGGCGAATTTCGCGAAAGACATTTAGTCGTTCTTTTTTGACATGACGAAGGACTTCCTTGTCTAGACGATTGAGCCTTGGTCAGAGATGCAAAAACCGTGCCTGTCCCCTCAAATGATTTGTGAGGACGTGTCGTAGACGACTTCTTGGTCCCTCGTCTGGCAAGATCCTTGTTTTCACACGAACATTATCAGGACAGGTTTGCGACAGGTTGATCAGGATGTAGCTTAGCTGAATAGTGTTCTACACGCGTCCAGATATATACGCGAAAGGACATTCCTCTCTTCCCTCCAAAGGGCTGTCGAAATAGCACATAGAGTTGATCGAAAATCCTTACCGACCGGAATATCACCACAGCCGTAGAATTTAAACTGTAGTAAAGTGGATAGTTGGGCGAGTTGGTAATGAATGGAACGTGGTTAAAGTTGCGCACAAATAGAAAGGAACAGTGAAGAGGGAAGAGAGAAGAGATAAGCGCAAACTCACAACTCGATGTATTGAAGGAAGGAAGGTAGCGCTTGTCTCTTCTCTCTTCCCTCTGATTGTTCGAAAGCATGAATTTTGGTGAAACATGTTTTGAGTAATGAGAATTACAGAGGCGTTCTAGTGGTGAGCAGAGCCAATGAAATACTCGCATATCAATTTCAGTTTTTTTTTTCTATTCAAGAGAAAGTCGTCGAAAATGATTAGCGAGTTTGTTTCGGGATCCGAATTTTGTGGAATGCCCTTAGTGAACACATCGTCCGGGTGGTCGTTTAAAGACGGCTGGTCGTAAACGTACACGTAGGAAATGGCGTCCAACTCCTTATCAAACATTTCCTTTCTATAATACAGCAATTTACAAATATACACGCTCTTGCCTCATTTCAGAAGCCCCAATCATTGTGACAGACGCGGGCGCCTCAAATTGAAATTTACCGAAAACGACCGTCATGACGTCTCATTTGCAAGTGGTAAAGGAGTGGATCTACCCGTTTCTCTATACGCCTGATACATTTATCGGTTTCCTTACCGAAACGACACGATGAGACTACACGTCAGTTTTCTTGCAGCCCGCTTATTATAGCGATAAACTGGCAGGCAACCACCCCGCTGCTGTCGAATTCCCGCTAAACACGCCGCCATTCGTCACCTCCGTACACATATTGCTTTAAAGCAAAGAGCGGAAGCAACAGAACACCTAATGCGGTGCATGGTGTCAAATTCTCGATTGCGGAGGCTGTCACGTCTAGACATGTGCTCGCTGCCATCGTTTCGTAAAGGGGTTGCTATAAAACCGACGAACGCCCACCGTCTCTTCAAAGCGTGTCACTACACGTCAGATGAGGGAAAAATATTTGAAACGCGTTTATTTTACGTTTTAACATGTCTTTTCATTAGAGAAGCCCACTACCGCCGCCGACCCAATGATGGAGAACCTCCTGGGCAAGCTTAACTCCTGTGCGATCGTCGTCAAACTTTCGTTAAGATGGATGTCATTCCGTCCAGTGACAAGCTGCCTGTGTTAGATATTGGACGTTTGTAGACACACGTTACGGGCCGTCCGTCTTCGTATCCTCTAGCTTGCAGACGACATTGTCAAGGTATTTTTAGCTAAACGCTTTTCAGATCGCTCAGTGACGAAGAGCTTGAAAGTATGCGTCACGACAGGATTAGTTCTTCAGAAACGCAAGGCGACGGGCGGTCACCCGTCATTTTCTTCTCGAACTGGGATGTTTATATGCTTTCTCTGAAATCTCTATTGAAGAAACCAGCACAAGCTGGTCCCAGCATCCCAGCTTCATGCTGGGTTATTGCTCCAGCATGCCTAGCTTGCCGTGCTGGTCAAGCTGGTCCCAGCGACATCCGCAGCTTCGTGCTGGGTTATTGCTCCAGCTAGCGCAGCTTGCCATGCTGGTCAAGCTGGTCGGATGCTGGGTCGTGCTGGGTGAATTCTGAGTGAATGCTGGGCAAATGCTGGGTCGTGCTGGGTGAACTGGTCACGCTGGTTAAGCTGGCGGACTTCCACCGGTTTAACCAGTTAAAATTATTACTCAGGATAAACAAGCCAAACTCTTTCAGAAAAGCCAGCTCCGGCATCCAATTTATTAATTTCTGTATTCGCGGCCTGCTCACATGAGCTCAGATGCCCATCATCTGCGCTGACGCACTACTAACCGACGCACAGACAGTGGTTCTTGATGAAAAACGAACAATGCTATTAAAACTAGATATCTTATCTCTCAACACGAACCATACTGAAACACACGCCAAAAACAGGCAATAACAATAAAAATACTACACGGATGAGAGAAGCCGACCTGGGTCCCAAAAGTAATTGGGGACGAAGCGGCCTCTGTGCGTAGTCGGCAGAGTAAGCGAGGGGAAATCACGTGTGGCTTGGATGGCATATTCTCGACGATGCTACTTCGGCGCCACCAGTCATTCCACGAGCTATTGCCAGATGCCATGTCTTCGGAAGACACGAAACGACGCCTCAGTCGGGGCGTCAGACTCTTCCCGCGTTGAACGAGACGTCCACTCGCTATCACTCGAAATCCTGCCTCGCTTGCACCGCCGTTGAAGTACTCTCCAAACAACGCGCGCACAACCGTCCCTTCGAAAATCTGCCCGGGCGCCAAAATGCACGGGAATGTGTCTCGGATTCTCCGTTCCTACCACTCTCTCCCTCTTTTCTCGCACACAAAGGCAGCTCGCAGCGCGCCCCGCAAACCCCGAAGCCGACCTTGGCGTGCGCTCCCAGCAAGACCAGCTTCACCAGCTCGAACCCTTGGGCCAGCTTCAGCACCCGCTCGAACCAGCAAACCTTCAGTACCAGCTCGAACCAGCTCACGTACCAGTTTCGCCCAGCTGCTGCAGTGCCAGCTCGGAACCCAGTTTGAAATCCAGCTTGACCACCTTGAACCAGTCTTGACTACTACTGAGACCAGCTCTCGAACCAGCTCGAACTAACTTAAAAACTAGCTAAACCAGTTTGGCCAGCTTCGATTTTCTTTGCTAGTTATTTTTCAATAGGGATGGCGCAACCTGCTCGCCTATGTGACATACGCAAAAAAGGCAACAGTATCTAAACGCAGAGGCATTACAAGTTTTTTTCTAGCTCTTCGCGTGCAGCTCCACCTCTTAGGCTGCGCCTAGTTTTCTGTTGACACAGAGGAGATAGGGCTCTTCAGTGGGACTCAGCGAAGTGGGCACGCGGGACGTCTAGTTATTTATTATTTACACTGCACCTACATCGCCCAGCAATATTGTAAGGGTGTTTCAGGAAAACATTATAACAAGTGGAAAAAGAAAACGTCATTATCATCAATGCACACAATATCTTCCGGGAGGCTCGTTCCACTCTCTCCCGGTTTTGGCGGGAAAATGAATTCGCAAAACTGTCAGTCCCGTAAGTGGGAACAGCAACCTTTTTAGAAATGATCACAAAGGGAAGAAACGTAGTAGATGGCTCCATAAGATATGGCTTTATCAATTCCTGTTTTGTTGCAAAAAAGCACACGGTAGAAGAAATTAGTCTTAGCTTTTTGCCTTCAAGCATTCTTCTCAGTGAGTGTTTTCCCTACCCCAGCATGGCTTTCATATCTGTAACACAGCGCGCGGGAAAAAAGGGTCATAGCGTTGTTCGTGCGCGGCTAAAACGCGCTGCTCGATTTTCTACCTTTTTCTAGTTTATTGATAAGGAAGCCGCGATGGGCGTCCCACTGCAAACGGGATCCCTGGGGAGAAGCGGGTGCTGCGATACAAGCGGCGACAAGTAGTCCTCGATGTCCCTCGGTCGTTCTTCGCTCCCAGGGCGGTAGCGCTGGTGTGAACCCATGATGCCAAAGCCGCCGGTGTGGGCACGCCGGTAGACATGGTCGCTTCCCGTGCGTGGGAACACAGTGGGCGTCGGTCGGCCGTCCTCCAGTTGTTGGTCTTTCTAGCTGCCGGTATGTACGGCGGGAATGCAGAGACCACCTCTCATGAGGTGACGACGATGATAATGCCAAGAAAGCAGCCAAAGAGGAAGATGCGCGGAGAACGCGTGCACGGGAGAACGAGAAGGTGATTCCGAGCGCTGACCAACGAGTTGCGATGGAGCCTACGAAAAGGCTACTTGAATCCTGCCCGTCCACGTCATGATACCAAGGCTCTGCTCCGACAAGCCCGTGAACTTCCTGCCACGCACGACACAGCCCGGCATCGCTTCGGAGGCCCCGAGGCGCAAAACCCAGAGGTGCCTCTAACTATACATCGGAAAAACTAAAGCGGCCTAGATGAGGAAACAATTTTTGACTATTCTGTTTTCGGTGTTCTGATAACCCTTTCTGCTATAATTTTTAACCTTGTTTGCCAATTTATTTTCACATTTCTTCTCTGGTAAACATATTTTCATTTTGGATTTTTCCAAACTGACTGGCTGGTTTGTTTTCCTCTTCTGTCAGTCGTGACACCGTCCAGGTTCATCAAGGACCCCTGCGCACCTCTTAGTTTTGCTTGAAATAAAGTTGTCGAAATTGTCCAAGATTGCTCTACCATAGTATGAAGGTTGAGTAGTACGATACTACATAACGTTGTAGCCTGCCACAGCAATAGCCGTAGTAATTTGCGTACCAAAATGAAGTTTTAATAGCACTGAATTTTCAAGCCCCTCACCGTAATGCAAAGCATAAAAATATGCTTTACTTTGCGCTGTGGACAAAACCTTAAACGCAATAGTTCGTGGGCGGAAATCCTCCACCTCGCAGAAATTGAAGTCACGTTACTTGCAGATAACATGACTTGGTCACGTGACATCAATTTCCTACACTAAATTTGTCCAGAAAAATCGGCTTGTTGCGGATCTTCTGACGATTCTACGGGACGGTACTTCCCTGACGGTTATCTCATGGAATTCGGACGATAAAACACGCTTCGGTGGTAAAAATTAAACATGACATTGAAGTATATCAATCCTCAAAACTATGTGACCTCGCCTCGCATTCCTGATATGCATTGTTTTATACTGGTTTCACCCAATTACCGCTAGACCGGAAGTTTTTTTTTCTTGGTCCCGTCCAAATTTGTTGGTTGCTGATCTTTTCTGACTTTTCACATTCTCTATTTGTGTACTTTGTGTATTATGAACGTTTCACGTGATCGAGCACACTGTAGAGGTCCGTTAGCAACATTATTTTTTTTCTTCTGCCGTCAGGTTTTAGCTAGGTACGAAGGCACAGCCAGGGAATACTAGGTTCAAGCCCTCTAGGGTATGATTTGTCTTCGTTCAAACCCGACGTTTCTTCACGATTGTACCGCTTCCAGTATCATTCAGGAGCCCCATGAAGAAAGTCCTTCTCTCCAGGAAGTTTCCGACGGCGGTCGTAGTATAAGTCGCATGCAATACCAGATGGGCTGTGACGAACCCATGCATTATTCAACACTACGCAAAATAAATGACCAAAACAAAAGCATACCAACGTGTACAAGTGTGCTGGTTATATTTATTAAAGTCAGTAGAATAAAACTTTCCTGTTCGTATTTATGGTTCGAGTCTTCAAGATTTTGAGTCAAGATCAGGGTAAATCTCGAAGGATTGAACCAATATATAAGTATGGAGAAGAGGAGCCAATAAGGCTGCTCGAATGTGTTTTCTTAAGTCTTTATCGGAGCTCTGTCTGAAACTTTTGCTGTTTTGATCTGTCTCATTTCCCCAGTCTGTTTGAAGTCTTTAGTGATCGCTTTCAACGTGTCTCAAATTGCAAGTAAGAATAAAAGAATCGAGTATTTATAAAGGTATGAGAGGCGCCAAAACAATAAACAAGAAAACCTTAAACAGCTCCTGGGCTGTTTAGAAGCTTAAATTTAATTTATCGTGAGCATGACTTCTCCCTTAATACCACTTATGCACTTGCCATGTTCTCAGAAAAGACGTCACAGTCGCAACCCGCTTGGTCGGGTCAATAAAAGGAAAATGTAATCCCCGACACTCATGACTAGGGGTGGACGCCGCTAACCTGCCAATGTTCGAGTTCCACCAAGTTTGACTTCCTCAAACCCTTTAACGCTAATTCCGCTAGAAGTTTTTTTTTTTTTTTTTTACACGCGCGAAATTTAAAACGAGTCGATCTCAATTTTTTGGAGAAATGGCGCACATATTTTTTGGGGGCTACAATGTTTCATTGCTTCACGTTAATAAATCACTAAAAGTCCAACAAATGCTACGTGGGGAGGTATATTGCAAATGCGAACAGCGGAGCGCATGGCCCACGATACATGCCGCCCCACCTGGAAGCAGCTGGGAACCGTAATAAGCTACCACGTGGTAGAAAGAGGGCTGGGAAGGCGCTTGCCTACTCTGATATGCATGCACCCTCTGTGCTCCAGTCCACACTTCTTATCAGTCCCTTGTTAGCCTTCGCGAGTGGCGCAGCACGTACCGAAAGCCACACGCTCCTTTGTTCAATGTACTTCCCGATAGTGCATATATATTTGCTTTCAGACAATTATGTAAAGAATGACAATAATTTATAAAGTATAAAATAATCCACTTTATATATTTCTTTTTCTCGTCCCAATGTTCAAAATGTTTATGCGTAGAATTCAAAGGTACAAACCGCGGGCTCCTAAACTTAGCTTCGCCGAATTCGATATAAAGTTGTAGGAATTCTGCACGAACCCGTCGAGCCCCGGGTTCTTACAAAAGTTTGAGGAATCTCTACTCATGACAAATTTTATTCTTGGTTGCATGCGGCTGAAAAACATCCCTGGAGAATGCGATAGCAGAAATCACACGGCCCTGAGAGGTCGTATGTATGTATGTAGGCTTGTCATGTGCCATCTCCGAAGATATGACAATGCAAGTCCACAGCCTGCATGGAACACTTTACTAATATATAAGTCCCCTTACTTCTACCCAGCTATCTATATGGGCTTCTTTGTAGTTAAAGATACCTCAGAGGTCTCAAATGAGACACGCCAATTTTGAACCCTTAAGCGTTTCCCTGGGACTTCGCCACTGAAGAGGTCTCCTGTCCTAATACTCGTTTTGGTAAAATCTGAACCACAGTTGTCAAGTAACTATATACAAGTATTTATGTTGCTGTTATTAGAGACAATTATTGTAATTAGATCCTTCTCAAGTTACAACAAAATGTTAGTGAACGTAACTAAAACTTGGTGCCATTTTGTAGGAATCTACATCTTTTCAAAGAAAAGTTTTCTATGAAACAATTTTGTTTTTTATTCGAAACTTTTGGCCCTTAAAAGCCGGAAGTCGCCACGGTAAAGCTAAATCTTGACCTTCTTCGGTCAAAGTAAAAAAATCTTGGCTATAATTTACCAAAAAATAATTATCGAATTTAGGCCTCACTTGCTGGTGGTTTGGCATTTTTAGCCTAAATTGCCAAACATGCAGTAGGGTAGCTTTGACATTGGGTTGTGCGGTTTTTGATGTTGGAACTTTTATTAACCGTCTAAAATGTGACGAGCCAGGAAAAAAGTGACAAACGCGCGACCTTGCTCTAACCAACGTGTTGTAGCAAAACCGTATCATGCTTAAGAAAGGCCCCCATAAACATATCGTTTGCCCCGGCCGTCGAACTCTCTGAATCATCTCAGCCAGCTGCCACGTGTGAGGGGGCTAGCTACTTGTGAAGCTCCAACACAAGTTAACCAACCCGTGCACCTCTTAGAACTACTGTTCGGTATTGGGGCGCTGGTAATGACGAAAGCTCAAGGCGAAATTCTAAAACAAGAACTTACAAAGTGAAATATCTCGCCTTTAAAGATTAACAACGCTTTTCATGTTTGCTAGTTTTTGATTTTTGTTTTCATTATGTTTCTCTGAGTAAACGTGTTTCTGTTTTACTATTTTGTCACATATAATACGCTGTGAACGTATTTTGTTTGAAAATCTTCCTCCTTGTTATATGCATTGTTTGTTTGGCTGTTTCGATGTATTCAATGTCAAACCAATATGACGTATGTAGTGTTTTATGCAGACGTTTATGCATTGGTATAATTTACGTTCGTGTGTAAACACATTTCTTATAGCTGTATATTCAGTCATGAGGTCTATTCCACTACCTTGAGACCTGTTTTGAGTTGTGAGTTAGAGTGTGTGGGCACCCTGGCGGCTCCGCACCCCAGTTGTCCGACTGCGAGGCAAGGGTGCCGTACTTTTCCCGCGTGGCGGCGACGTCACGCCAGCCACGCGCACATCGGATGCGCCGCCTTGATAATGCAGATCAGAGGCGGCGCACGGGGAGTCGCTGACTGGACTCAGCCGGCGTTGGTAACAATGTTAATCGTCCTGTCCATGTCCCATTAAATGTAGTTCTCGTTGTTGAAACCGTCGGCTCCGTGTTATTCCTTCCAGGTCGGGTATGCAGCACGGCAAACCGACCACAACGGCGCCAACCGTGGTATGCTGCCCACTCTGCAGGAATTTCACGGGCCTTAGTTTCTTCGTTCGGAAGTCTTTTTCATATTCCCTGTGTTTCTATCGTTGTTTCGTGCTTCCGTCACGTCCACGTTTGTTGTATTAGCGTGTTTCTGACTGTTTGTTTTGTGACCGCGGCAATAGTTTTGCGCGCTTGTTTTGGGTGTTGTGGGCGTTCTTGCTTGTGGCAGGAAGCCGCGATGGCCGCAGCGGCACAAATGGACCTGCTCGCACAGCGTCACGGAGATGTGCGACTCCGTGATGCAGCGCCTGGCCCACACGCCTGGCCAGCAGGAAACCCAACCGCGAGAGCCCCGACCACACTTGACGGTTCCAGTCTACATGGGGTACGACGACGTCAAGTCCGTGGCAGACTTCCTGGGCGAGCTGCAGACGTACCACCTTGCCTCCGGTGCCTCGGAAGCCTTCATCGTGAAGCGGATTGTCCTGCTGGCGTTGCAAGCCAGCGCCAGGTGCTGGTTGGGGTCCCAGGCCCCCTTTACCAGCCTCCGGCGGACTTCCAGACAAGGCTTCGCGAAGAGTTCCCGCCCGCAGGCTACGCAACGCGGATTCTCCGAGAGCTTGAGGCAAGGACGCAGCACCCGGACGAAAGTCTGGTCCGGTACATTCGGGTCATGCAAGAGCTTTTCAAGAGGGCGGACCCGAAGTCACCGGAGTCGGACAGAGTAGGCTTGGGTCAGAAGACAGTGTCACCCAAGGTACCACGTCTACCTGATCAACCGCAACCTCTGAGACCCTTGAAGAGCTAGCCCGGGGCGCCCGCCTCATCGAGGAAGCTCTTCATGCCGAGCGGAACTACGTGCCGCCGCCACCAGCCAAGTACGCTCTCGAACCGGCATGCGCATGGCGGGGCCCCGAGGCCTCCACGCAAGTGGACTGTCCGGAACGAGACCTCCCTTCCCCACCACGTCAACCAGGAGAGTTGGCGTCGGCATGCATGGCGAGCTCCCGTGCGGGATAAGCGGATGTTCGCCTAACTCTCCGCGAGAGGTCCCCGGAGGTCACAGCGAGGCCCGTGAGGGTTTCGGGCGGGGGTCGCCACGACAGGTGGGAGGTCGTGTGCCGTGCCCTATCGTAAGCTGGGGCCCAACGAGATCACCCAAGCGAACCATCTTCATCAGTCTGCTCCTGCAAGTGCCGCTGGCGCTGGCACGGCCCGGTCGCAAACCCGCAGCCCAGCAGCATTGACCCCCACCGCAACGGAACAAGCCCTCCACAACACAGCCAGTCGCAATCCTGGTGGAGGCCTCCCATAGTGGTTCCTTATCCAATCACTGGAGGCGGTCCGACGGGCACCTCGGTATGGGT
This sequence comes from Ixodes ricinus, assembly GCA_037355805.1. Taxonomy (NCBI): domain Eukaryota; kingdom Metazoa; phylum Arthropoda; class Arachnida; order Ixodida; family Ixodidae; genus Ixodes; species Ixodes ricinus. Next base: position 32,530 of record JAZHYW010032303.1, on the reverse strand, counting down.
GGCCTAAGCAGGGCAACTGTCGTCGGACTGCTGCTACCACTGCGAGCAGCCTCGGCCATCACCGAAACCAGTGTCCAAGCACGTCTGGACACTACGAACGAGAGGTGGCACGAGACGGCGGCAAAGGGCCGGAACCAGAACAACCAGGGAAACTACTACGGTCGGCGACGCTGAAACCAGACAGCCACTCTGCCGATGGCCGTTACAGTCCCTGGGAGCAGTGAGGCCACGGCACAGATTCCATCGGTGTCTCGAATCCAGCCCGAGCCTAACATCATTGAACCCCGCATGACGATTTCACTGCTTGATTTTCCCATTGCCGCACTTTTGGATTCTGGGGCCGCTATCTTGCTTATAGGGGATTTTGTTTTCGAACTCTGCAAAGCAAAAGATAAGCCTCCGGGAGTGCGAAACCCGTTTGCAGTTAGCTTCTGGTACAGCGATAACAGCTGGAGGAGCCGTGAGGCCGCAGATTCGGTTTAATGGAAAGAAGCGGCGTCAGCGATTTCTTTATATGCCGGGACTCGTGGTACCTGTGATCTTGGGCCGAGATTTCATTACATTTGCTTGTGACAATGGTGGAAACTAAACTTCTTGCGTACACTACTCTGGTTAAGCCTAAAAATATGCATCTGTTATTTGAATCCCGCATCAAAAGTATCCGAATAATAGTCGTGAATCCATACAAGAAAAGGGCAACTTCGGTTCATACTAAAAGCATCTTCTCCTGTAAGTGTCACACAGCTTAAAGCTTCCATTGGTTTAGTTGGCGCTGAATCAGTCGAGATATCTCGCGAGGTTGTCCCCTTTGCAAACAAAAACTTCATAGATCATCTAAATTTCGTCACTATTATTTTCTACCACATTTATGCATTTCCCCCGTCATGATCACCCTAATAAAGTTTACTATTCCTTTCGCGAAGGTTATCTTCCGCTCACGCACGTCGCAAAAGCAAAAGAAAACCGCTGAAAAAGGTGTATGTATTAGCGGTTTTAAAAGTACTTTTTTGTGTGTCCGTCATGTGCTTATTTCACAAAGGTCGGATCAAGCTTGCTTTAATCATAAAAATTCAACTGTAGAATATCAAGTTAAGAAATGCAATTAGGTACTCAGTGCAGTGATGTATTGTCAAAAGGGACGCCCAGTTCCCCCAAGAAAGCTTTCATAATATAAGGTGTCCACAATAACGAGTATAAAAATGCATGTATTTAACCAGTTCTTCCCCGAAAATGTTGTTGTATCTAGCAGGGGTTTCCATATAACGGCTGATCCCTATTTATTGAGAAGACACCATTGTCACACTCTTTATTTTTTACTTTTCTTTATTTTTACGAACGTGGTTAACACTTTCTTTCCGATGTTATGATTGACTTTCTTATTGATAGTAGGAGTTTATAAATGCTTGCAAATTTGTGTGTATTTTTTATGGTAGTGCGCATTTATTTTTGTCTCATGCAGAATGTATGTTCCTACTAAATAGCCATGCGCCTTTATCACACTCATGCGATAACGCCCTTCCGTAGGGTGCACGATAAACTGTATAATCAGATAAAATCAACTACTGCTCAACAACCGGTCCTAAAGCCAACGATGTAGTAATTTGTAGATTATATAATGTTTAGTTTGTAGAAGGTGTATGTGGCAATATTTCCACGGGCGGATCGAGAAAATTGCCTACCATACAGCCAGAGGCATGATCGAGAAATAACGCGTTCTCCGGTTCGTCTAGAAGATTTGCCTGACATTCTCTAAATACACAAACAAGCATCGCCACAAAAGTTAACTCGAATTGGCCTGAGTAATTTGTTTTCGACCTTGCATTTATAGTCCTGGTCTACACCATGTTTTTCAAAGCGAAGATTACTGCTGGCGTTAATAAAAAAGTGCCGTCAGTGGAAGGCACCGACAGTTGCCTGTTACAACGATGGAATGTTTCTGGAAATCCGCTCCAGCACCGGCGCAACAGCATGAAACAAATGATCGGCATAGGCCATTGGAGACTGTCCTGCTCAACTTGCAAGCCTACCTTTCCCTGACGTCACAGTATTGAAAAGCTCGGTGCATATTAATATTTTTCTTATGCATGCTGCGTACCCTTTTTTGTGTTACCTTCCACTATGAGAAATAGGGCTGGAAAGTGCCTGCCATTCAAGCATTTCAGCTTCACATTCATGGGAAACGAATGAGGGGAAGGAGGTCAGCTGGCTTCTCGACGCGATTTTGCAAACAATGACAACTGTTCTAACTTCTCGCAGAGATAGTTCGTCCAGAGTCCATCTCAGCCACATCTAAACATAGTTTGTTCGGGTTGGTTTGGGGAAACGGGTCAATCGTGTCCATTTTTTGCCTTGGTACTGGTGTGCAAAAAGGAAGCTCCCCCAAACGCGCCCCAAAACTAACTACTCTTGGATTCCGTCCGGTCTTCAAGATGTGATTTTCATCAACACGGGTGCTTTGTTATTTGAGATATTTCTTAAATCAATTCTTTTCGGACAACGCTGCTTGGTGTTGTACTGTACTACTTATATTGTTCGAATGTTAACCCTTGCTAATTTGGATGCCCGAGTCCTGTCCATTCGTAACCATGTTATTCGTGCGCGTGAAATATGCGTGACTTTCAGCTATCTTCTGTTGTAAATTGTTTTCGACCGCTAAGCGCTTTCTCGTTTGACACGCCGCTGAGCGGGCGGCGCCATCAAAGCTTATCGTAAGATAAAACGAACATTCCAGTCGCGTTCGTTCTGTCGTGCGCGCGTAACCTAACAAAAATAGTTTAATATTTTTGTCTGTTTCTTTCAAATGTGGTAAAATGTCCTCAGGGGAAAAAAATGACACCATAAAACGTAAAAAATGAAAAACAGATGGGAAAAGAAACGTTATTTTAGCCGCCAGCTTTGTTTGAAATTGGGATTACGCAGGCTGCGCCTATCAAAATCATAGTCCACTCGGTTAGGCGTAGCACGGACGCCGGTGAGAGACTAGCCTCGAACCCCGTTAAATGGGCTCGAAAGAGCTTCTCTTGTCCCTGGGGGCGAGCATTTCTTGGAAAGGTGTATAGTCAGCCTCGGCTCTAGCTCTTTCCCGAACATTCTAGGCGGAATCTTCAAGAAGACGAGTTTAGTAGATAAGGTGCCGAGCGCGGTATTGTCGAATCATTCACTGACCCACTCACCGTGATAGCCAGCTCCTCACGCCGATTGACCGTCGCTCGCTGCTGCGTTCTCTACGTTTGCTTCTTCCTTTTTTGGTTCTGTGGCACAAGTTCGGCTATTAAACCTTTATTTTCATTTCATTATTCATCGCCTCCTCACCCTCATCCGTGACACTATACAAAGCGTTTACTTTTAACTGATTTGTTTAAGAAAAGGCCGTTAAAGCTGCACTAATGCTGTTTATGCGGGTGAGTCATACCGCCAGGTGGGCATAGCATTGGAGGTTAATCGTAACTATTAGTCGGATAATTAAGTAGAATTTGTTAGATTAACGTAATTATTACAATAAACTATATGGTTCTATTAGCAACCGGCTGAGCGGCATCGAAAACCACTAAATCATCAATATTAGAAAGACTTCGAGCACCTGGGAATCACGGTGGAGCGCTAAAGTTACCACTCGTGCGGCAGGAGCGAGACTACCGCTGCGATAAAGCGTCCGCGCGGTTTTTCCGTCTCTTATCATTCGCGTTTTCTTAACCCAGCGTGGTGCCTGCTGCACGAGCGATGAGGGCACACCACTGCTCTTCCATTCGGCTCAAAGTCTCTCTAAAAATGACTGATTTCGGGGTTTATGGATGACGCTCGGCACGTTTCTGATTGCAACCGCATGTTTGTTTTCAACAATTCAATGTTAATAAACACATTTAGTTAATCATTCCACTTATCGTGACGTTCAGCCCCCAATACTATGTCCCCCTTGTTCTATAGCTCACCTGAATTATACCGCATTAGTGTAACTTTCACAGCTTTTTTTTTATTTAACAAATCTGTTAGGTGTAAAAAGAAATACCCTGTAGAAACTGATGCTGCAACGCCATTTGCTCCGAAGCCATTATGCTGGAGAGTCGGCTTGCCGCGCGTTTCTGAAGTTGTCAGTGAGTACAAAAGTGGCATGCTTCGCGGTGTACGATTCTGTGATGTCATGTAAGTGGAGCGTGTTTATCGAATACTGCGTTTTGCTCCTGGTATTTGGAGGAGGGGGGCGGACAATAATGACATTCGCAAACAAACATAGACTGAACATTTAGACACCCCAATTTTCGCAAAGCGGAACATTTTTCTATTAAAAAAAAAAAAAGACGAGCTTGACATACGAGGGACACTCCAACTTCAATTTCGAATATCCATCAATCTTCTTTCGCCGTCACGTTGTACCTCGTTTTAGTTTTGTATGTTTTCTGTCGAAATTATCCGATCGCTTAAAGCGAACGGGTGTGCGCAACATTTCGGGTGATGAAATTGGTGTCCTCGGAGCGAAAATTCTCGGTCGATAAATATTCTTGCCTCGCGTTTCCTTTGTACTTTATTTTTTTGTGCGTGTTTTTTATTGTTGTTGTACTTTGTGTTTCAGAAGCTTGACGCCACTCGGGTCCCTTAAGCGAAACCAAGTGCCGTTTCTTGAAAGCTGACACCAAAGCGGCGTCGCCGTGTCGAAAAACCTGACGCAATTTCAATAAATCGGTCAAAAAACTTCAATTGAAACAACACAAAAGAAGAACAGTAATGACGGGGAGGAAGTCTAAATATGTTGAAGATAGCCTGGAATCGGAACATGGGGCAACGTGACATACAGGTATTTTCCTTAATGCCATTTTGTTCTACTTTTTTCTAGATTTCGCGGTCCTGTGTTCGCATAAACTTTCATTTATAAGGTTCCCGCGCCATCAACTCATTACAATTGTTGAAAAAAAAAAAAACTCTAGGCTTGTGTTGTGTAGACCATAGAGTTATTATAATGTACGCTAGTGGTTCAACTGACGTTAGTGTCTATGCGACTTCCGTGACGCAAATTGAAGCAGACAGCAAACAGTCTACTTTTGCGGTGCTCCTTTGCATTCCTATGGGAAAAACCCGCGTGCATTTTGTCTGTTCGCCGGAAAATAACACGGAACACTTTGGTTATTTGGGTTGTAACGAATAGTATATAACTTGATAAACACTGTAAAAGTGTAATAGCTTAAGTTATCGCATTTTTCTTCATCAGTGAACGATGTTTAACTTCGCTACATTTCAGTCCCAAACATGTGTTCCGCAGCAGGTGTATAAAAACGAGCTACGATTCAAAGAAAAATAACGATCGAAAGGAATATAGAGTGTACTCAAGGTTCGCCAGCATTCCGCTGACGCTTATATATTGCTAATATTTCAGTCGTGTCAATGTATGAAAATGACGCCATCGTGCATTTGATGAGCAGATAAAAACATTCCAAACGTAAACAATAAAGTGCGTGGGCCATGAAAGGTGTCTCTTTGTATTGTTTTCTCTGCCGGGCAGCTTTTATCGGGCACTTGTTCTCAAATATTTGGAGCATGCGGGTGATGTTTCCAACGTAGAACAAGCATCTTCTCACAGAGCAAAAAGAATAAAGCGGTACTTACTTATTTAAAATCGGAATATATTACGTGGCCTTCAATTTATTTTGATCCTACATGCCCGGGTAGTTACTGATCCAGTGTTACTGCGTAGTTCTTGCTGTCTCCCTTAATTTCCAGATGTCCTTCGTTCGTGTTGCACGTATATCACTCATGCCCGTGTCCCACTAGAGCGACAGACAGAAACAAATGACACCGACAAGCCTCAAACCAGAGCCTTTTGCGATTTGAGAGGCTTTGTAGAATAAATGAGGCTATGCTCAAACACGAGCATCATGCGCGCGAAAGTATCTTTGGCCACGGCCGGACTGAAGCGCGCGCCTCTTTCTTTTTACGGCTCTGCACGGGCACTCGCCACCTCCCGCCGCAATTTGCGGGGGGCGCTGTCCCCTCACCCCTGGGCTACCCTTTTCCGTTTGCACAGAGCGCGCCTGACATTGTATCTCCAGCGCTGTCGCAGCTTGAGGCCGGAGATTTTTATAGCCTTTGACACATGATCCTTACGTTTGGACCCTCAGCCACTATCTAATGCGCTTCTGATGAGCCCAAAACGGTGAATATTTGACGCACATCTCCGAGAGATTCGGGAGTAAAAAGTAGTAAGTAGAGAAAGCGAATGCAATTGCGGAGAAAACTATACTGGTCTTTACCGCCAGGACTTCTGTTGCAACTCAAGAATAGGAGGGAGACGGACCCTCGTCTACGTGGAGGAACTTTAAATGATAAATAATTCGTACACTCTCGTGAAATGTAAGCAGACCCAATCCATCTATCGCCGTGGTCTGCATCATCATTTCATAGGCGGCTCTTGCAGTCGGTCAGCTGCTCTAGACGAGGGTGTAGTATTCTGTACAATTTTGGCACAGTGCATATTACAGTCTAAAGTGCTTCTTGGAGGGATTGTGCACATATCCTGCTGATTTTTCATTTCTGTCCGTGACCGTCTTTGCATGGTTAATAAGAAGTATTCCGAGGAACTTGTTGCAAATTAAACCAGCCAAGCGATTTGAGTGACTGTTCAAGCTACAGTCACTGGACAGACAAGTACAGAGGTCCCTTCCATGTCACAGGGAAACGCAGTTTGCTGACGACACTGCCTGTCGGTAGAGTGACTTAAATCGGACTGAAGTTTAATAAACCGTTGCCAAAACAACAACCTACGAAGCTTGAACATCAGCGCAAAGCAGCTAGAAGGGCTCTCCGAGTGGGGTGAGTGTGAGTGTGCGCCCCTGGCGGCAAGCAAGTGAACTACATACGGAGAAGAAATGCCATTTACTCCCTGGCGATTGCAAAGGCCGTAAGAAGAGAAAGAGAGCGCGCGCTTCCAGTCCGGCCGTGCTTTGGCAGTTTTGCAATCGCTCGTGCTTACTTCACGAGCACCGAACGACTAAACGCCTGCCTAAGGTACCATCGCGAGCATGCTGCATGGGTTTGAGGCTTGTCGCGGTCTTTTGTTTCTGTCTGTCGCTCTAGTGGGACACGGGCATCATGCTGAAAAGCGCCGACGTCGTGTTCGCGCTAACAATGCCCGAAAGTGCACATAAATACACGTACGAAGCCGTTTTAGCACCGTTTTTAATGCGATGAATTTGAAAGAAAAACACCGTAATTGACCAATTATTTCGTCGGCGTGACTGAGAAATGTGCTAAGTTACAGTACGTACGAATTATTCGGAATATTTGCTCTTATGATCGAGCGCTGAGAGAAAATGCACTCACAGTTTCACATAGAAATGTATTACCGGAAGTCAATTTTGACTGGTTGCTGTCTGCTTCAATTTGCTTCAGTACACTAGCGCCACTTGAACGTCTAGCGTACATTATAATAACTCAATGGTGTAGACAAAAATGGAACTTTGCTTTTCTTGTAGATTTCACGAGGCTACCTTCTAGAACGGTAAAGTACGCAATAAAAATATTTATAAAATTAAAGTCTTTTAAACATTCTTGCAATGACTTCTGCAATACCATTTTTTTTTGCGACACACTACTATAATGAAACATATATGTAGTTATAACTAGGGTTCCGCGTTTTCGGTTTCTATTTTTTCAAAATTCTGCGCACTTTTTTCGGTGTTTATTTTAAAATTCAATTTTCGTCTTTTTTTGCGGCGTAAATTTATACACACAAAGTTTTATCGGCTTTTTCGGTGAATATAAAATAAATACCAACGGACACTGGATCAGATGATCCTTGTAGCTCTGATATTTGTGATCACTCAAAGAATAACGGCACAAATACATCGAAAAAGAAATGGACACTTTATTTGGCACATGTGTGCAACTGTAAAAGAAACAAGAAAAAAAAACAGAAGTACAAAAAAGTCAGATATGAAGCCTATGCACAAAAAACATGAAACTTCACCTTCTGTAACTCAGGATTACGTGATCGTATTATAGTATACACACATGTACTTTCCCAGATTCTCCTCGTTGATCCGCACTCTTTCTCTCCTGTTAATATGACCCTGAGCTTCGAGAATGCCCTCTCAACGCTAACGCTGGACACTGACAGGCTGAGGAGATGAAGCGCTGCCTGAGCCAAAATCGGCCAATCAACCAATCGTGACTGCCGAAAGAGACACGGTGCGACGTTTTGAAGCACAACACAACAGGCAGAGGCTTGCATCAAGTCAGTCTTCCTTACGAGTTTGAAAACACGCTCGTACATGGCGAGGTCGTGGGACATTTTCGGACTTCACATTCGGATCGATGATGCGCACATATAACCAAAACGTCGTGATGGCACCTGCGTATCGCAATACATTCGGACACGTTTCGATAGACACTGTCGTTCCACTTTTTCGTAACGGCTCTGCGGTACGACTGGAAAGTCAAAGTGACCTTTTCCGGTTAAACTGAATTTTAGAAACGGATTCGACGTACTTTTATCGGGCTTTTGTCGGTTTAAATCGAAAATGCCGAACCTAAAGACTGACCTTTTTCGGTTAAAATCGAATTTCCGAAAACTGGATTCGGTGTTCTTTTATCGGTTTTTATCGGTTTAAACCGAAAACTGCGAACCCTAGTTATAACCTACTCAACTCGCTTTTTTCTGCTTACTTTTCCACGGCGTCTAATAACGGTGTTCTGCTACCTTTCCCTTCCCTGAATTCAGCCCACTTGATACCAGTAATCGAGGTGGTCCAACACGCCCTAGAACAATCAAAGCCCATGCACCGGATTTCGCCTTCATCACAAAGAGATCGACCCCGGACACCGATTGGACACGAGAACTCCGTCGGCACTCGGCTCGGCCTTGTCCCAATGAAGGCGTCGAAGGACGGTAAGCGTGTGATAACGGCACTTGGAGGTGGAGGAGGATGTTCACACGCTTCGATTATGCCATGGCTCGTTTCACCTAAAGTCACTGGATCTGGGAAAGCAGCTTCATTGCATTCCCACCTGCTAGCCTTGCCTACGGAAGCATCATAACTGGCAAGCTATCTCAGATTTTCTTACTTGCTTTTTCTAAATATAATTGCTGGTTGCAATAGGTAGACGCTAATATGTAAAAGGGCAGCTTTTCATACGAAAAAAGATAAACCCGAGTCAGTCTTGCCGTTGGGCGGTTGGTGAAAGTAGCCAAAACACAGGTCAAAAGTAGCCAAAAGGAGCCATTTTATTTGTCTTGGCGCCAAAAATGTCGCCACCGTTTTTTCTAAAAAAGAATCGTCATACGAAGTGATAAAATGAGGCTATGTACAGCCTTAATCAACGTGAATAAATGCTCCCACATCTAGAGTAATTGAGGGTAAGTGTTTTAAGAAGCTCGATGGGCACGTCAAATGTGGAGGTCGTTTTCTCTTGCAGCCGCAGCCCGAACTTTAGTCTCAGAATCGCCACAAGGACGTCCAGCTTCATCTTGTTTCTCAATTGAGTTTTTGTTAGTGAAACTTGAGAAAACACGCGCTCAGAATCCGCATTCGATACTGGAAGCGACAGGAGTCTCAGCGCACCTTCTGCGAGATGTGGAAAAGAGCACACTCCAGAAACGCTCCTGTAAGCGGCCGCTCCGTGCCAGAAGTTGAGGCAGGTTGTACGATCCAGTGTGCTAGAAACTGCAAGCAGGTGTCGAAGTTCCTAATTCTTGCTCAAGAGAAGAACATCCAAAAAAAGTGAAGTGGAAGTCTCTGTATGTCTGCTCGGCTCTTGTCACTCTCTATGGTCTGTGGGTTTATCTCTGAGTTTATGGGATGTAGCCTTCCAAGTGCGGATGAAGAATTAGGAAGCCGTTGTTACATCTGGACTGCCATTTGCTATAAGAAATGAAAGCAGCGTTCGCGAACATTTTTTGAATCTACAATTGGAAGTTTCGATAGCTTCTCGCTGAAGTCGTCTCCCAGGTCTGCTGTTTTCGGAGTGAGGAAGATAGATCTCATGTTGACCAGGTCCAAGGATGGCAAGCTTGTCGATGTGTTCTGTCGAAACACTGACGGGATCAAAATTCTCTTCAAGGTGTCTAGGTACAAGTTTTCAAGCTCTTGAAAGAGTGCCAGAGGGTCAGCGACATTGCTTTGAAACATGATGTTGACATGCTTTACGCGGCGGAGAACAGACGCTAGAAAAACTAGGTATGCGCAATTCTTTGGATCTCGATACATCTCGCGCAAAACACGGATATTGTAGTTGCAATCTTATGCTTTAACAAAAAAAAAAAAGAACCTGCCAAGGCGTCGAATTGTGCGAAAATTATTTCAATGCAGTCTGCGATTTTAAGCAACCTTGTGTGTGGAAGTGCTAAATTTTTGGGCGGGTCTTTTTCTTCGTAGTTGGTTGTCATGCTGTCATGCAGCTTTTTATAGGCCTCTTGTTTGCAACTGCTGTGCGCGAAGTAGTTGTGGGTTTCTCGAATCATGTGCTCGACGGCAGAAGGGATTGCTTCCATTACCTTGGATGCCACAAGGTCCTGTGACACGAGCATTTTACTAAAATTGGGTTTAGATTGTCTTGACAAAGGCGGCTGAAAAGAGAATTGTATTGGCCACACATGGCATTTGCACCATCAGTGCAGAGCCCAAGACAATTCTTGACTGAAAGATTATGCTTATCTAGAGTCTTCTAGTACACTATCATGAAGCGTTTCGGCTCTTCCGTCGTGCAGTTCTTCCAGGCCCAGAAAAGTTGTTGTGTTTTTGTTTGCTCCAGAATTCAAGAAGCGCACAACGAGACTCAGTTGCTTTCTCGTAGACACATCGGTCGACTCGTCGACCATGTAGGGGGTACCTGGAATTGTTTTATTTCTTCATCCAGGCACTCGGTGAAATGCGGGAAGAGAATGTTGGGGATGATGACTGTGCATTTCGTTCTGTGCAGCTGGAAGTATTTCAGTTCTGAATGCAGGATTTCTACCGAGCTCATCTACGGTATTTATAGATGTATGCACAGCAGCATATAAGGCAATTCAGACCTCACGGCGAGCCTTGTCATAGTTTGGTTTGCTGGTAGATGCTAAGAGCTGCTGTAGTTCCTGTTGCGGAGAAGGGATAATAGCCATGTCGCGGTGTTTTTTTTTTTCTGAATACTTGAGTAGGTACTCATAGTGCCGAAAAATCTTGCAATTGCAGAATTTACACTTGACGGCCGTTCCGTTGTCAGCAGATTGCACGCAGCCTGCAAGACGTATTGACGATGAAAATACGGGTGAATAACCGCGCGGCAGAGACACAACATTAATGTTTAATCAGACTTGGACGTAGTTCAACTACTCTACTCAAACTACTGTAGTTTAACTACTTTTCCGAGTAACTTGGTAACTTTCAATTACAACTTTATTTGGGTAATTAGTAGTTTAATTTAACTACGTTTTTCAGGTAACTTCTACTCAAATTACTAACTACTTTCGAAATCTAATCCTATTTTTTTTCATAACAAAAGTTTGAGCGCAGAAATAAATAAGACGCTGGCAGATTAAGTGGTATTCCCGAACAAGGGGCCCCCTCACATTCCGTTCCCACGCACTTATACTCGGCAGCCGTAGAAACTGCATCACAGGCGTCCTGGGGCCAAGGTGGCGACGAGCAGCCAAAACATAACACCGGCGCGCACGAACGCAGGCAGAGATGCTTAACAAGCCTTGGTCGGGTATTGACCTAATCCGGTAATGCACGCAGGCGCCGCGCCTCCAGCTGCAACCGTGAAAGACGGGGACACTCCGAGGGTTGTTGTTGTTTTCATGTTGTGTGCCTTTAGTGAGTTCTGACTCAAGTGGTAGGCTCCACGGTAGGCGCCACTGGAATGACCTCGCAGCTGGGCGCCTGTTCTCATGGTCGCCTCGTCGTCAGCGCATACTCCATTCCGAAGCCGGACTCCCCCGCGCACAAACGCAGACACGGATAATCCGTTCATGGGAGCACGTTCCCGCTTACCCGCTTGTTCCACGTAATCCTTCGCGTCCTTCCGACCTTCCACGCCAGGGAGACCTCCTCTTTGTTGAAAACGTTGTACTTGTCAGGCGTGTCAGGCGCGTCAGGATACCGTAGTCGCCGGCGTGGATTGCGAGTCACCCTTGGGAGATCCTTTGTTGGACCCAACGTCAGCGGCGAAAAGCAATTTTTTTTTCAGTGGCGTAGCATTAACATTGCAACGAGACGCGCAGTCGTTCGGATGATCCCATCGTCGTGGCGCGAGACTTGATCCCTTGACGGTCAGGTGCACTCGCTCGGCGAACTCTCCGAACGTCGTGAGAATAAAGAGGGGCCAGTCATAACAATCTCAACTTGCCGAATAAAAAAGAAAGAAGGAGGAGAGTTTGTTATAAAAGACCCTCTAGCCGAGGCAAGCCTCACATGTTTCGTCATGGACACCAAAGATGCCGACACTCGCTTACCCGACCCTGCACAGCCTGCTTCTGAAATTGAACGCTGCCTTTGCATCCAGCGCCACGGTGGAACGTCTGTTTAGCTTGACTGAGGACGTCATTAGAAGGAAAAGGGAAAACTCTCCGATAACAACTTTGAAAGACAATTGCTTCTGCGAGCGAATAAACTATTTTGGAAGTCATAAAATGACTGCATTTATTTCAGGCTCGCAGGGTTTTTCACTGATCAAAACTGCTGTTCCTTTTGCTGCCACAAAAATATAAAAGTAACTTCGAAAGTAACTTCAAAGTAACTCGCTACTTTTTTGCAGTAGTTAGTAGTTTACTCAATTACTATTACAAATGCGTAATTTCTACTCTACTCCAACTACTTTTGGCGTCGATACTCAGTAACTTAACTTAACTACCTTTTTTGAGTAATTTGTACATGCTAAGAGCTGCTGTAGTTCCCGTTGCGGAGAAGGGATAATAGCCATGTCGCGGTGGGTTTTTTTTTCTACATACTTCGAGTAGGTCCTCATAGTGCGGGAAAATCTTGCAGTTGCAGAATTTACACTTGACGGCCGTTCCGTTGTCAGCAGATCGTACGCAGCCTGCAAGAAGCATTGACGAAGAAAATACGGGTGAATAACCACGCGGCATAGACACAACATTAATGTTTAATGTTGCACAGCATGCAAAAAGAAAATTTGTAACGATCCTTACGATTAATCTTGCCGCTTTTCGCCTCTCGTCGCGGAAGCTCATTTTTGCGCTGGCGTGCTTTCCCATGCCGATTGCCTTCCACACTGAATGCTTTCCGCTACAAGATTAGGCTGCGCTTGGTTATCTAACCGTTGTGGCCATTTGATTGCCTGAGAATTCACTATCGTGATAGCCGGGAAGAGTAAAGTCGTTTTCTTATCATTTTTAGAGACTTAACTCCTATGGCAACGCAGCAAGCCACCAGTCTTGAAACAATAGGGCGCCCAATTGATGGAAAACCGGTGACTTCGCTGCGTTTTCGTGGGAGTTAAGCTTTTTTCCTTTTTTTCCTCTTTACACAAGTAAGTCCGCTCTTTGAACATTTTATAAAAAAATTAAGTACCTGCTGGCAACGCTGCACAAAATCGTAGCGCGACTGGTTAAGAAACCGAAATTTGCGGTCAATTCAAAGAGCCTGGCCGCTATTTGAGACACCCTGATAGTTACGCCAGTTACAACAGTTACCATGCACCTTCCTCACCCAGCAGTATATGCTGCCTGCAACGCGTCATCGACAGTTGTGTTTTATTGCGTGTAAACAAGAAACAACAACAACTGGTTTTCTGATTTTGTTTTATGACGTCATTAAAGTGTCACGCTGTCGCCGGTCCCGACCCTGGCGGTGTCACGGAAGCGGTATAGTGGATGTGACGCACGCCCGTTCATGCTACAGGTAGCTCTCCAGCCTGACGGTCCACGAAAGTTTCGGCAGCCAGGTGTTAAGACACCGTGGCGACAGCGACGCTCGCGTCCGCTCGTGCTTTTTGCCGAAACTTCTACGGCCAACCACCGGGATCAGCGACAATCCGACACCGAGACACCCCGGCTCGTTGTGACGCCCTTTGTTTTGTCACTTCGGGACCACTCTCGATGCACGGCCTGACTGCGGAGCTCGTCGCGTTCAGCCTCCTATACGGAGAGCATGTCGTTTTTGCAGGAGTTGTGGTGACGTCAGCAAGACGCCGAGCTCTGATTGGCTGCGATCGGAAGGATAGTGGGTAGACCTCAATGGCAGATTGCCTTGAGGTCTACCCACTATCCTTTCAATCAAAGCCAATCAGAGCTCGGCGTCGTTCTGACGTCACCAGAACTCCTGCGCAAGAAGCAGATGACGTTGCACGCCGCATAGGACACTGAATACGGCGGTAGGGGACGCGTTCCAGGCACCGTGCTAGCAGGGGCGCGCGAACGGTGAGCAGACGGCAAAAAGAAGCAAACATTCGTCTGCTTTAGAAATCATTTTTTATGCGATAAAACGTTTCGCTTGTTTCTAAATGTGAACTGAAAGTGCAGGATCGTTCAGATATTTCAATCAGATCATTATTTATTGCGGTTATCTCGCTCGTCCCCAGCCTCTCTTTCGGTGGTCTTAACGTTTTTGCTCTCACCACGCGATCTGAGAGCAAGCTTGCAAACCAGTATGCAGACGAAAAGCAGGCCGGTATAGGTCGTACGAAAGAGACGACCGCCATTTTCGCTAAATTTTATAAACTTTACCAGCTACGAGTTGCGCTTTAAGAAATAAATATGAATATATATTTTTTTGCGATACTTTGTTAGCGTGCTTGGTTTCAGGTATGAACATTGCACTCCCCTTACAACGATACCACATATGACGATGTACTGGGAATAACAATCAGTCTCTTGAGTTGCTAAACAAGAAACAATCAGTTTCTAGTCCAGATATAACTATACTCGGCAATAATGATCGATTTTTTTTTATTTTCTCATTATCGTTATTGATGGATTCCACTGCATACATTAGGAATTCGAATTTTGCAAGGCGTGCAAATGTGCTGGTCCTTACGGCCGCTCCTTTTATGTACACCATACACCGTGGTCTCTACTCACTACTCGAAAGCAAACGTCGAGCGCCAGACGCCGGCGCTCGAACGCGTTCAAACATGGAGTACTAATGAAGTCAGCCACACTTCGTCTCAGCTGAAGTCCAGACGCAGCCGACGAGCTAATGATACAAATCAACCAGCGTGAAAAGGGCCGGTCGCGAGGCCTTTTCTCGTTTATGATTGGTACTACAATATTACAAAACGTACACAAACATCACGAACACCATGGTGGTACACATTTTGACACTGTCTTATTGGTCGAATTATTTCTTAGCGTCGGCGGCTCGTTGCGCCGTCTGCTATCCCCAGTAATCATCCCAAC
Source organism: Ixodes ricinus (assembly GCA_037355805.1). Classification (NCBI taxonomy): domain Eukaryota; kingdom Metazoa; phylum Arthropoda; class Arachnida; order Ixodida; family Ixodidae; genus Ixodes; species Ixodes ricinus. The sequence goes on along the minus strand of JAZHYW010032303.1, from coordinate 17,208 downwards.
CAGAGCTCGGTTTTCTGACACGCCCGCACAAACTCACCTGCCTCATCTCCTCCTCCTCTGTGTCTCTCTCTCTCAGTTTCTGCCCGTAAAAGGAGGGCTGAATGCAGTCGACACATTCGTGTTGTGCGCATGCGCACGACCATCTGATCAGATAAGCTTGTATGACGTATGACTAGACCTCTTAAAGTGTGTAGCAGGTTCGAGAAATGCAAAGTTTTGTTCCGGCGCGCTGAGGCAATGCCGCCTAGGAGACAAGGATTGCGGCTCCCCCTTCCCCAACCTCCTCCCCTCAAGCGTCATCACCAATGAATTTCTGCTGCGCCATCTAGGTTGCGTGTCAGCGTAGCCGCCATTGTGGGTTGCATCGTCTCACGACGAGAGCGACCTTAGCACGCGGCAGCGCCACGACGGACGCGGTTTCCGGCTTACAGCGGCTCTCGTCGAGCTGCGTCATGTTGGCCGCTGGGGGCAGGTCGGGTGTCCACTAATCTTGACGTCATGAGCGCAGGCCCTGTCTTTTATGCGATTTTGGCTGAAGGGAGGGATTCGTCCAGACAAAGTACGTACGAGGTGCGAGTGTGGAATTGAGAGCGGAAGCGAAAATAGCGCACAAAATCCCCCGGATAGCCCACAGCAGGCGGCGTAGACACGACAATGGCACTAAAATGATAGCGAATTGCGCGAGCGCCGAACTTCTGTCGCTGTGAGACATGTAACGCGGTAGCGTAAATGCGCTGAGATTTTTTTATTTTTTTATTTTCCGCTATCGCATTGCGGCTTGGAGCTCGTCTTTGGCTGGCATGTTTAGATCGACCTGGAAAGTTGCCGCTCGATGTCAGCCATATCGTAGCAGGTGAAAACGGATCTACAAGCGCGCGGGTGCACCATCAAACGCCAGGGCCTCACCACCCTGAGGCGGAAATTGCACGATGCTGGCATAGAGGGCCCGTTGCTAACCTGGCTGTCACATTTTGTCGCTGACCGAAGTCAGCAGGTGGTATACGGGGGCACACGTTCTGATGAACGGAACACTGCGTCGGGCGTACCCCAGGGTTCGGTCCTCGGACCGACCTTGTTCCTTGTGTACGTCAACGATATGCCACAGAGCAACAGACTTCTGGTGGTGCAATACAGCCGATGACACCTCAGTCCTGTGCCCCGTGATCGACACAAGGAGCTGCCAGCACCTCCAGGAGTACCTCGAGGAAGTGGAGCACTGGGCTCTTGCAAATCACCTGCAGCTTAGCCCCAACAAGAGTGCGGTGATCCACTTCAGTGCCAGGAAGAGTGTGACCCCACCGGAGTACACACTCATGGGAGCAAGCTTGGTGCCCTGCAAGTCGCTCTCCATCCTTGGCGTGACGTTCACTTCTACAATGTATTTTTCCGCTCATGTCGCCTGTGTCGTTGCCAAGGCTCGGCGTATGCTGGGCTTCGTTGCACGGGTGACGAGGCCCTGTGAGCCGGCTTCACTGCGCACATTGTAAACGGCGATGGTACTCCCATCTCTTGAGTACTGTTGCTCCATCTGGTCACCAACCCAGCAGCATCTGATTGAGCGAATCGAAAGCGTCCAGCGGAGAGCGTCCAGAACAATATGCTGCAGGGCACTTGGACATGTCTCTGGAGGACCGCTAGTGCAGCGCTCACGCTCCAACATAGGCGCCAAGTGTTCCGTGTGCGTTTCGCCTGCCGGGTGTTGGACAGTTCCCTGTCGGGCACCTACCTCTCGACAGTTGCTCGAATTGGCAAGAGATCTGGACAACCTGACGAGCTGAGGGGGAGGACATTGCGCCACAGCTCCTCACTGCTCCCAGCTGCTATAAGAGACTTTCTGAAACTTCACCTTAGTGTGCGCAGCCCCCTGCCGTCAAACGGGGCAGAGTCACGAGTGCTGGCCAGGATGTATGGGATGCAGCTGGCATCCTCGTCATAATGCCTTACCTGTTTCCCACCTTCTTTTCTTTCCTTTGTATGTACTTTCTGTATTGTGTATATTCTGTACATATATATGTCTGTTATGTTTTTTCACATGTGGTGGCGGGCTGGCAGGCGCTCTGCGTAAGGGTTTTTCACCTATCTGCCTAGCCCCGCACACCACCACATGTGCCCATTCCAGTATGTGCAAATAAAATTATTATTATATATTATTATCCACAACGTTCTTCTAACAGCTTGTCGTAGGTCACCCTGGTCCACTGGCCTACTCGCCTGAACCGGCACCAAACTTGCAAGACAAGCGCGCGGAGGTTCCAAAGAGCATGTCGTCCTCATCACCACTAAACCGGCAAGGCTTTAGCAGCCCCAATCTTTAGTAAAGCGTGAAGAGCCGCGAGACCAGCTCTACAGAAGAGCGGCCCCATAGCAAGCAGCCCGTTAACACTGGGCCCCCATCACCCGCAACATCATCCCTCCACCCTCGCCCATAAGCTTCATTTGAACATCGTCAGAACCTCTGCATCATCTGTATATTACCTGATTGCATCATCATTAGATGAGGCGCTGCAGGCCTTTATGGGTATGCGCCACTCGCCTCTCTGCTGCGCCGAGGTTCTCCTGAACCAAAATGTACTTATTGCGTTTATTATTATTGTTATTGCCTTTGGTAATATTTTTCATTGTTATTATTATTATCACAAGCGTAATACTAAAGTTAGGGGTTTAATCGTGGAACTTGTGTTATAAAGAAGAGAAAGAACGAGCGTCGAGAAAGCAGTAGCGACCGTCGAAGGCGGCAGCAGCGAGTGACGGTGCGTCGGCGTGACAGCTAGCCAGCGCGAGAGCGAGTCGGCAAGGTCACGCTGGGCTTCGTATCTACTACACTTCCTATCTCGAGCCTTCAACCTAGAATCTTCGAGTGGAACCCTCGGGAGACCCACCAGTCAAGGTCATGTCGGCCTCTTTATCAATACCACTCGGTATACCGTATATTCCACCTAGTACGTTCGAGCGTCGAACATTTGTCGTGAGAGTAAGGCGAATCCTCTAGAAGTATGCAGTAGTAGTTCCTCTCGGCCATGCTTGCGGCAATATGAGGTCATAAAGGTGACATGTGGCAATCCTGGTGGTGGCAATCCTGGTGTAGGCACAGCGGCGGAGGTGGATGCTACTGACGTCTGGACTGCTGCAGGTCCTTCCGAACACAAAAAGTGGATGGGAAACAAAGCAGACACAAAACGGAACACTTCGTTCGCTCGCCTTATTCGCCAGCCTTTTCGGAACCAACCCCCAAGATCGGAACATTAATTGTGTTCGTAGTCTTACGTAGGCCTTTTGTGCTGCAGCTACCCAGCAACCGAAGCTTTGTAACAGCTCGCAATATAAAAATGAATGCCATAAAAAATAAAGAAAAAGAAACGGTAAGGACTTTGACAAAATGCAATCGGTAGTGTGGGAACGTACCGCCGTTAAGGGCCGGAATGCTGACTTTCGATTCTCACCCTCGAGAGGCTTTTAAGCTTAGGAATGGAGAGAGGAGGCTCAAAGGCCACACAACGGATGGCCTTCCGGCGCATATAATCCCGGAGCAGCTTTGTAGTGTCCGTGGCGCACGCTCAATCTTAACTATCGATTGGCGCCATCTCTATTATTACCTCAACTTTCGTATTTATGATTTCCGTGCCCCTCAAGGAAGCCCGGCCAAAAAGGCCGTTATTGAGCACTTCTGAATTCTCCTAGCGAATATATATATATTTGTTTATCTTTGTGTTCTTTAAATTTTTTCTTCGGGGAAAGACGCGTCGTTTCGCTCGGAGGACAAAAGAACAAAGCAACGTGTCGACCGGAAAGGGCCTTCGACGCAGATGAGGGAAGACAGGTTTGTTTACCGCCAAGCGTTGGCACTTTCTCGGGATCGCGCGCATCCAGAAAAAAGCTGACATTGAAGAGAAACGCGATCAAGTGGGTCCCTCGTGCGTCGCTTGGAAAAGTGCGTTGTAGGTGGAGCGACCGGACTTAGGAGTTCTCACGTTGCGTTAAAATTAATATTGTATCGATATTTTCTAAAACTACTGGTTTGTCATTGGCCAACAAGAGAGGCTGTCTACTATACTCCTCCTTACTTTGAGACGACCGCAGCCAATACCAGCTAGAATAATCAAAGCCCCTATAATTTTGACGTCATAACAGTGAGGTCCAGCGACGACAGAGACTGGACACGAGTGCTGAGTCAGCGTTCGGCTGGACATCGTGCCCAATAAACGCGTGGAACGACGCTCGTGACTGGGCTCGAGTTCAATGGGCAATTTGCAAAATAGCAGTGCTCCTAGCCGGTTCAGATGCACTCTGGGAGCAGGGGACTGGGAGCAGGGGACTGGGAGCAGGGGACTGCCAACGGGTAGTTTTGGTTTCGGTTTCGCCGGGTTGTGCATCTGTCGTCTGCTATCATCCTCCGCGCCGGCATTAGGAGCGTTCTGTAGCGCGCTCCCTCGGCTCCGAATGGAGCAACTCGAGTCGAAGTTCTCAGAGCGCCTACTCAACGTGCAAAGAAGCGCGGTTCTTCAGCTGCTGCTGCGCGGTTTCTGCTTTATCCCATCGTGACAGGCGGTTTCCGAAACAAATTGAAGCAGACGACGCCGAGCACGATCACAAGTATTATTTGACGCCGGTATTCAGCAAGTCTCGACAAGGTCGTTGGAGAAACAGCGAATGACTGTAGACATCAGCGCTGCTGTTCGAAGCAATTCAAAGCAGTCGAGCGCCTTCGCAGGGCGGCACAAAAACTGCTGTTGTTATAAGAACCGAAAACAAAAACAACGTCGTAGACTACACAAAATACGAACTTCGGTGAATCTCCGTCGTCGGTTACGACCCTTTTATACGGCCATGCGTTTGTTCTAACTTCTTACGCAGTTTCTATCAAATGTATTCGTATACACACGCGAAGTCGGCCGCGCTTGGCAATCAAGTTTTTGTCCGCCGAAGCGAGCGTCAGCCAAAGTTACATACTCGCTTGCACTCGAATTTAGTTGCGCAAAGAGACATTATTCGAGATCACGTCCTGCGTGAGTGTCCAACTGCGCACGAAAGTCACGTTCATGCCTTGCTCTGTTCAGCGCAGACATGAGCTATCGTCGGTAATCGCAGAGTTTCCGTGCCACGCCGATCAAAACCCGGCGTGAAATGAACGTTTACGTGGTTTATTAGCGTATCCAAAGCAAACAAATTACGCTCCAGGGATTTTCCGGGAAGAGCCGGAACCGGAAACGAAACTGGAACGCGTTGATCGTTTTACCTTGAGCACTTTCCATTAGCTTATTCAAGTAAACCGCAGACCCACGCCACAGCCGATGCAGTTTCTCCCCACAATTTTGTTTGTTTTTTCTCTTTCAGCAGAGGAACTCCGTCAGCGATCCTGAAATGCGTCATACCGCGCTCCTTTTGGTCCTCAAGCACCGTCTCAGACCTAGAGTTCACGAGAACACAACTCCTTTACTCTGGGGTAACGTGCACCAGAAGTTCCTTTTTGTCGTCTAGTGGAAAGAGCGCAAGCTACTTGACTCCCGGAGCCGCTACTGAACGCGCCCATTGCTCACATCATCGTGAATTGCTCCACACTGACGCGCGATGCAGTAAGTATCTTTCTTCTCTTCAATGGATATCAGGCACAGCGAATAAACGAAACTATTACGCTATTGCCGGCACGGGGAGCGAACCAACACGCCGCAATGGCGAAGTCAAAGTGAACGCAGATCGAGAAACGTCGTGCCTGCTCACTGCGTGCAGTCGTTTGCAACCTCGAGAACAGCCACTGAGACCAGTTCCCTAGTTTTATGACACCCTTGCTTCGCCGATCGCTATTTTCAATTATGCTAACGCGGTAGATGACGAAGGTCACAGTATGAGAATTTGTTCAAGGGCAAACATGCACCTCTTGCTACGTAGCTGCGACGAAAATGACCACGGGAACAAGAGTATTATAAAACTAGAGTAATAATTGGGGTTATGGGGATATTTATACAGCGTGTAGTTGGTCAGCCATTTAAATTTGCGACGAGTCACTCGCTGTATATGAGCAATTTAGCCAGTGCAGTACAACCGCTAGCCTGGGGTCTTTACCGTGCACCACGCAGTAGTGATGCACGACCGCACGCCGGTACGATGCTCATCCAGATCGAAACGGGAAGGGCGGGGATTGAATCCAGCATCCCTGGGTTCTGCAGCGCGAGCTTTCGCTCCACGTGCTCCGAGCCGGTGTGCGCTAGCCCACTCGGCCACCGATCCCCCAAAAACTAGAGTACTAGTCTCAGTGGCTGTTTTCGAAGTTGGAAACGAATGCACGCAGTGAGCCGGCATGACGTTCGGCGTACGTCGATCCGCATTTGCTTGACTTTGCCGTTGCGCCGCTTTCGTTCGCTCCCCGTCCCGGCAGAAGCGTAATTATTTCGTTATTCGCTGTGTCTGACATCCATTGAAGAGAAGAAAAAGATACTTACTGCTTCGCGCGTACATGTGGAGCAATCCCCGACGACGTGAGCCATGGCGACGCAGAGACGATGGCAGACGGCAAATGCACAACCTGGCAAAACCGAAACCGAAACTACCCGTTGACTGTCTCCCGCTCCCAGAGTGCACCTGAACTTCTAAGGGTGCAGACCTATTTCTCGTATTGCCCATTGCTGAGCTGGCGCCACTCCAGTGGGATGATGTTCGAAGGAAGAGGCGGATGTTTGGACTCCTTGATCAGTCCAGGTGTTGTTGTTTCCGCAGCCGACGCCACGTTCGGATGGAGCCAATCACTTAGTTCCAAAAGCGCATCGCCACGGCGCTCGTTGTCTTTGTGGGCTTATGCTATGACTTCCTCAAACAATCACGCAAAAAAGAAGAAGAAAAGCATCGCGGCGCATTGACAGTGTGTGATTAATTTACGCCATGATAGCAAACACGCAAAGGTGGCGAATACCTTGACGGTGCACTTTTGGTGCTGCTTGATTTGATCCATCGGATTGTAGCTTCGGCTGCTGTCGGACTTGGAGTGAAACCAAGTTTGGTGAAGCCACAGTATAAGATTTACAGGGTGTTCCACGTAATTTTAGCCAAGGTTTAAGAATACTTTTGTGCATTTTATAAAAATGAAACCGAGGGACTAAGTATGTTCATTGTTTGGACCAAGTCAGGCTCATTTGGTATTTTGCCCACTTAAATAATTTAGTAGAATTAATAATGAACTTTTGAAATATTTAATTTAGAGCAAAAGTTGCAAACAAAAAGTTGTAGGGCGTTCTCAGAAACATCCAATAAACCGATCTCACCAGCCAGTTTCACTACGCCACCGCCGCCGCAATGCATCCAGGGAGTTTTAGTCTTTCTGCAGGTGCGACAATTACTGATCTCTACTGTAGTAGGCTGGATCGCGGATCGGAAGCCCGTCGGTGTTGCCACCGGCGGCCACTGTTTGACACCACTCTACGTCCAGGAAAACCACCACAAAATTTCTTCGTCAGAGGTTGCTTCTTCGAGGGCGCTCGTTAGACCCACAATGCTGTCTTGTGCCAACAGCAAATCCGGTCATGCACTCCGACAGGCACCTGTTCACCTCCAAGTACCAGCAGAGCCGCGTTTGCACGAGGGGCTCGAACAGCTTCCCTACCCGTGATGTTAGCGACACTATTTGGTAGGGCTCAATCTTTCGAGGTGGTTTCCCTGCCTTTAGCAACGGTATTATGTCTGACGATTTCCAGTCTTCGGGTACGACTGCCGTTTAACAAATCTATTTGATCCAACGGACAAGAGCCTTCTGTGTTTTGCGTGTTAGGTTAGATGAGTCCTGGTGCAGTATCGCATCCGGGCCCGATGTGCGCTTCTTCCGGCATTTCCTTAAAGCGCTACTGTATAGTTCCTGGAGTGTGAAAGGGGCATCGAGGGGTCCTAGTTTCGTATCTGGTCTTACAGGCGGTTCTGCGGCTTCCGCGGGTGCAAAAAGGGCGCACAGGTCTTTTGCCGCTTCCTGTGGAATCTTGCTGGATGCTAGCTCTAGGACCTGAAAGGTTTGTCTTCACTTGCTTTACCGGCGCATTGACAAAAGACCATTCCAGAGTTTGGTCATGGGCATGTGGATGTCGGGGTTCTTGCAAAACAATGCTTATTGGTTTCAAAATGAGAACTTTTGCATGCCTTCTTAGCAGGCTGGCACCTTCTTGATGCATGACTTTTATCTGGTGCCCCTGTCCTTCGGAACCTTCGCTGCGCCTGAATTGTCACCGCGGCTAAGTTTAGATATGTCAGATCCGGTTCCTGGAGCAATTCGAAGATGTTGGTTGTCCTTGGGGCGGCCTTCAGTGCCTGTTTAATAGCCGTCAGGATATCTTCTCGGTTGAGGTAGAGAACTGTGTGGAAAACGACTCAGTTTACACATGATTTCCGAACTTTCTTTGCTGTCTGGCAACTCCTGATTGTGATGTTGATGGGGAGATGATAACTTCCTCGGGTGTCCGAGGCTAGCTCTCACTTCAGCTCTAGGGACGGTGAGTGGGAGGTAACATCGATGGCCCTTTCGTGCTTGGAGTTCTGAAAAGGTTGAATTTTTCTCGTTTGACACCACCAGCTCAAACTCCTCTATTACTTCCATAAGGTTATCGCTTCTCTTGTCTCTTTGGTTGCTTCCCCACGCGTCATTGTGTGCGTTGAAGTACCCGCATATCAAGAAGTCTTCGCGTAAGTCCCTCCCATACGAAAATGGTCTATGGACGTCTATGTAAAATCCTATGGTGAGCTATCACGGTACATGGCCCTCTATGGTCAGCCACAAGAAACCATAAAACACGCTATAGCCACCTACAAAATAATTTGTCTTCAAGGCTATAGCATCTCGGCAATTTAAATTTCTATTGCTGGCTATAGAATAATATGTACCTGTGAAGCTGTAGACTCCCGACTATTCCATTTTCTTTAGAGAGTTATAAAAACATGTACGTCCTTAATGCTATATTCCGCGACTATTCATTGTGTTTTAGCCAGCTATAGAGTCGTTTATGTCCCTAAATCTATAGGCTCGCGACCATTGAATTTTCTTGAGTGGCTTCAAAAATGCTTCATGCCGCCAAAGCTATAGGCCTCCGACATGTCTTTCGAGCTATAGACTCGCGACCATCCGATCTTTTTTAGCCGGCTCAATGGTTTTTTTATGTCGCTTAGGGAATAGACCCGCGACCTTCTTTTTTGCACTGCAGAGGTTAGAAAGTGGAAAAGAGAGTCATACATGCGCTCGCTCGGGGCGAGAGTTGATTTAACCAGCTTAATTGGGCGTACGTCTCCGGTGATATATACCCGCGATCACAAACATGACCTTAGCTGCCTATAGGACTATTGCAGTTTTGCTGGCTGCTTTCCCTTCGCATTGCCGTACTCGGCGTGGACGTCATCTCAATCTTCAGTTTTTTGAACTCCAATTGTCTTTGTCACTTCCCATGTATTTTGTGAGTATATGTATTTCGTAGGGTTAACGTCTTCTGCTTTGACTGTGTTCCTGCCATCCTGCCATGCTTGTATTTCTTTCTGCGTGCTGTATATTTTTATATCTAATGTTTCTGTGTATATTTCGTCATTCTCGGCGCGGACGTCAAAGAACATAAAGCCGCTGCTTACGCCGCTACCGAAGTGAGTTCTACTCTTGTCAATACAGTCTATCGCGCTGTAAACTCGTCTATTAGACTCGAATGAAGTCTCAAAGGGCTGTTTTGAATGCGAGTGCACGTGTCATCAGTGTAGGCAGAGCAACGACGTAGCGATTGCGACGCGAGAGCCGACTTTGCCTCGATCTGGCCGGCTGCGCTCGCTCTGCGGAAAATGCGAGCGTGGGACGCTCGAGCACCGTTAGCTTACTGATGATGCTATAGACTCGTCAAATAGACGAGTTCATAGCGCGATGGAGTGCCATGGCAACAGTAGAGCTTACCTCACCAGGGGCGTTAGCAGCGGTGCAATGTCCGTAGATGCCCGCGTCGAGAACGAGGAAATACGCAGAGGTTGTAATCGATAACAGTGCTTTAGACTAAACTTACGAATGGAAAATATATAACGGCAGAAATTTCTTAAACAATGTAATTAGAAACGCCACAACGATGAAAATATTTTTAATGTTGAAGTTTAAAAACGCGAACCTAACAGTGTACACATAATATTAAATTTCAAGCTTACATATATACAGAGTGTTTCAGAGAACCCAGGCCAATCGCTCCTCCGAAAACTAAGTATCCCGCAGAAAGGAGGTTGATGCCGTGTTTGTGTCTGCCCAAGAGCCCATTTAGGAAAAATAATAAAGTTTGAAAAAATAGGTTTGTTTTGTTTTTTAGAAAGTAACTTTTTATTTGTTCATTTTAAGGCCAGAGTTTCAATTAGAAACTTACTGGGTATCATCAATAAACCCTGTATCAACCCTTTTAGACAAATACAAAGCATGCCGAGCATTTCACCATGTTTTAAAAACCCTTTAATTCTTACGTGTACTCTGGTTTTGGATTTTTATCCAAGCGCATCTTGGCGGCAGCTGTCCTGCCCTCCGACGGCCGAAGCGTGGAACCAAGGCCAGGCAATTCGCTATACTTCGTTTGAGCTTAGGTCCGAGCGCGACCGATGTTATGAGCCGAAGGGCCAATCAAACTGCGAAAGAAGCAAACGTCATGGCGTGCTCTCTGGAGTTGATAGGAATATCCGGTTTCGCCATCTCTCTGTGCGTGCTCCTCCGCCGGCTAGTTCTATCAAGCGCAGAGAGCACGCCATGACATGTGCGCTTTTTGCGCTATTTGATTGGCCCTTCGGCTTATAACATGGTCCGCGCTCGGACCTAAGCTGGAACGAAGTGTAGTATCGCCCGCCCGCCCGCCCGCCTCCCTTCCCTCTCTCGTAGAAAACAAAGAAGTGTAGCGCGTGCGCGTGGCCAGGCGATAAGGAACGCCTCGCTAGTGGTTCGAAAAGAGCATGCCATTGCTCATTTCACCGATTTTTCCATCTACAACGCTTGCACAGACATACGCACGGCACGCATGACAGTGCAAGATTGAGCCTTGACTTTTGGGCTGGCCTTGGTTCCGCGCTTCAGCCGTCGGAGGGCGGGACAGCTGCCACCAAGAGGTGCTTGGATAAGAATCTGAAGCCAGAGTACGCGTCAGAATTGAAGGGTTTATCAAAACATGGTAAAAGGCTCGGCATGCTTTACACTTGTCTAAGAAGGGTTGATACAGGGGTTATTGTTTCTAAAATATTTTTAAAAAACAATTTTTTCTAAACGTTATTTTTTTTCTAAATGGGCTCTTGGGCAGACACCAACACGGCATGAACATTTTCCCTGCGCGATGCTTAGTTTTCGCAGGAGTGATTTGGCCTGAGTTCTCTGAAAGACCCTGTATACACGTATATATATATATATATATATACAGGGTGTTTTTTTTAAGCTTAACAGATTTGTTTAAAAAAGCCGTGAAAGTTACACTTATGCCGCTTGTGGAGGTCAGTTATACGGCCAGGGGGACATATTATAGGGGGCTAATCGTAACGATCAGTCGGCTAATTAATTAAAATTCGTTAATTGACTCTTTAATTAATGAAAATAGACATATGGTTCCAATTAGAAATTTGCTCAGCGTCATCGAAAACCCCTAAATCAGTCATTTTCAGAAAGACTTTGAGCGCGTGAGAAGCGTAGTAGTGCACTGAATTTACCGCTCGTGGAGCAGGTACAAAGCTAGAGGTTGCGATAAGGCGCCCGCGCGATTTTTCCGTCTCTTATCTAGCCCCAGCCTTGTACCTGCTCCACGAGTGGTAACTTTAGTGCACTACTACGCTTCTCACGCGCTCAAAGTCTTTCTGAAAATGACTGATTTAGGGGTTTTCGATGACGCTGAGCAAGTTTCTAATTGGAACCATATGTCTATTTTCATTATTTAAAAAGTTAATTAACGAATTTTAATTAATTAGCCGACTGATCGTTACGATTAGCCCCTATAATATGTCCCCCTGGCCGTATAACTCACCTCCACAAGCGGCATAAGTGTAACTTTCACGGCTTTTTTAAACAAATCTGTTAAGCTTAAAACAAACACCCTGCATATATATATATATATATATATATATATATATATATATATATATATATATATATATATATATATATATATATATATATATATATAGGCAAACGTAGGGTGCGCAGACACACCAACTGTAGGATGATAAAAACAAATATCTAATTTCATGGCGAAAAAACTTACACACCCTTTTCCTACAAGCCCCTTCGAGCCACCAATGAGTCACTGCACCGTTTCCACCCAGCCTGAATGCACCTCCGAACAGAACCTACAACCGTCATCTCCCATCGCGACAAAAGTGGACTCATCCCCCTCACGCTTCCCTTTCCTACAAGCCTCTGCGAACTTTCGCGTTAACAACACCCTCCCCTGGATCTTGTATAAAACCAACCTTTTGCGCCATCTGGGCTCCCGTCCTGAAGAAGACAGTGCCCCTGTCGAAACGTCGACGGATGTCAGGCCCCTTTTCTTATTTTTATTTTTTAGTTCTAATTCTGTATTCTATGTCCCATTTGAAAATTTATTTCCTTAAGTTTTTCTTTAACTTTGACATTTATTCCGTCCTTTTTTAACTTTTTCCCCACTTAACTAGTGTTTTTGTGTCTAGCCTTGATTATTCTTATAAACTAATACTTTTTTCGTCACTTTACTCTTTTTTATTGTGTAACATTTTCCCCATTAAATTAGATTTTTATTTTTATCACCCTACGGCTGTTGTGTCTGCGCAACCTACTTTTGCCTTTATATACACGAAAGCATTTTGTAAACCTTCACCACTTTTATATATATATATATATATATATATATATATATATATATATAAGGCCGCCTTGTCGTTTAATTTACATTAGGTAAAGACTGAAAATGGCGGTTACAATCATCCAAAGCTCGGTGCCTCCACCTCTTCTTCTCTTGTCTCCTCACGAAAAATTCACTTCTTTTTTTCTTTAACATCACTCCGCCTCGGTTGGAAACGGCGTCCCGCCGTTTCATTGGAAGATTGTATGGTTTGAGTCGAAGGCCGTGAACTGTTTGTACTTGACGATGGGGATTATTTTGTGGAGGTTCAACGGGTTCCACTATATAATTGACGCCACTTGTTCGGTGGAGAATCCTAGAAGGACCGCGATATCGAGGTAGTACCCTACCTAAAAAAACAGTTTAAGGTGGATTATGGAACAGGAAAATCTAACTGGATTTCTTTCTGGGAACCTGAATTTCAGCTTCCAGACCATTGTCTGCAAACTAAAATTTAGGTTTCCAGTTTTCAGTAGGGTAGCTTCTGAGCAAGGCCGACTTGTCGCTGTGGGGTCCAGATCACAACCAGGTCACCTGGTGAATAGGCGACGAAACTCTGGGTGCTGTCTGTCATAACGGGCGCATTGCCGTTCCTGAGCATCGACAGTTCGCAGGCGTGCAAGTTGTCGTGCCTCTTCAGCACGTCATATGGCGTCCGACGCATAGTCGGAAAGTGAGGCTTCGGGGTGTAGCGGAAGCAGTGTGTCCAACATGAGGAAGGATTCATGACCGAAAAGAAGATAGAAGGGAGAGTAGCCGGTTGTGTTATGAGGAGAGGAATTATATGCGAAAGTTACGTAAGGGAGTGCAACGTCCCAATTGTTGTGCTCGTGGGTAACGTACATGGCGAGCGTGTCGGCAAGGGTCCGATTAAGGCGTTTTACTAGGCCGTTCGTCTGTGAATGGTAGGCTGTCGTTTTTTTGTGAAGAATGGAGCAGAGGTTCTAAGATTTCACCTACGACGCGAGATATGAAGGGCCGTCCATGGTCGGACAAAAGTTCTCGAGGTGCTCCGCTCCGTGCTTGAGGAAGATGTCTTCGAGCAGGAATTGGGCGACGTCAACTGCCGTTCCGGTCAGGAGGGACCTTGTGATTGCGTAGCGTGTGGTGTGATCAATCGCGACCGCTATCCAGCGATTACCAATTGAGGAAGTAGGGAAGGGACCAAGAAGGTCAACTCCTACGTGGTGAAATGGCTGTTCAGGAGGATTCAGAGGTTGTAGAAATCTTGGAGGACGGGAGGAGGGTCTTTTTCGGCGCTGGCAGGAGTCACACGATGTGACGTATCGCTTCACTGTTCTGTACATATCTGTCCAGTAAAATCGTTGCTTCGCTCGGGCGTAGGTTCTGACCACACCCAAGTGACCGGATGATGGTGCGTCATGCAGCTCGGCGAGCATAGACGTTTGTAAGTGCTTGGGTATGACCAGAAGCCAAGAACAACCGTCGGGTCGAAAATTTTGTCGATAGAGAACGCCATTTTGGAGAGAGTAGAGACTTGAAGAAGGTGTATTAGTGTTACCTCTCAAATCTGAAATGATAGAGTGCAGCAGTGGATCAAGGTTCTGTTCCTGGGCAATGTCCAGAAGGTTCGAGATAGGAAGAACGGGAATATCGGTGTCTTCATTGATGTGGGTAGTAGAGTCCACGGGGTAACGGGATAGGCAGTCGGCGTCTTGATGGAGCTTCCCTGATTTATAGGTTTATGGTGAAATCGTAGTCTTGGAGTCGAAGAGCCCATCGTCCAAGGCGGCCGACAGAATCTTTTATAGACGATAGCCAGCACAGGGCGTGATGGTCAGTGATTACAAAAAACTGGCGGCCAAACAAGTATGGCCGAAATTTTGTTATTGCTCACGTAACCGCTAAACACTCCAGCTCGGTGACCGTGTAATTTTTTTCGGCTGAAGAAAGCGTGCGGCTAGCGTAAGCAATTACTCGGTTTTGTCTGGGTTGAATTTGAGCCAAAATAGCCCCAATACCATGGCCACTGGCATCTGTGCATAACTCAGTGGGTATGAAGTCATCAAAATGACCTAGAATGGGGCTTGTTGTTAAAGCGGTCTTTAAGCATGTAAACGCTCGTTCTTCGCCCGATTGCCATACAAAAAGGTGTGCCTTTTTTCAGAAGGTTGTTAAGGTGGCGAGCAGTATGTGCGAAATGGTGTATAAAACGGCGGAAGTATGAAGACAATCCCTGAAAGCTGCGGACGTCCTTGGTGCAGCGCGGTCTTGGAAAGTCTTGAACAGCATTTACTTTGTCAGGGTCTGGTTGAACGCCGGCTTGTATCCACCAAATGGCCCAACATGTTCATTCGACAACTGCAGAAGTGGCACTTCGACGAGTTTAGTTGAAGGCCGGCGTTACGGAAAAGTCCGAGTACTCGGGCCAGGCGCGTGAGGTGAGAGAAAAATGTCTTGAAAAAATATTTAGATCGTCGAGATAACATAGGCAGGTTGTCCATTTTAAACCTTTCAGCAGGCGATCCATCATCCTTTCGAATGTCGCGGGGCATTGCACAAACCGAATGGCCTGACTTTAAATTCGTAGAGGTCATCGGGTGTAATGAATGCTGTTTTTTCTGGATCTAAGTCGTCAACTGTAATTCGCCAGTAGCCAGAGCAGAGGTCGATAGTGGGAAAGTACTCGGCACCGGGCAAACAATCCAGCGTGTCATTAATACGAAGGAGTCGATAAGCGTCCTTTTTTTGTGATCTCGTTCAAGCGACTGTAGTCGACGCAGAACCTCCATGATCCATCTTTTTCCTTGATCAATACAACGGGCGATTACCAGGGGCTAGAGGAATGGCAAACAATGTCCCTCGAAAGGGTGCTATCAACTTTTTGTTGAATGAACCGGCTTTCGCTGGCTGATACTCGGTAAGGTCCGCGGTGGACGGGAGTTGCGTGGCCAGTGCCGATGCGGTGTGTAGCAAGGGTCGTGGGGCGGTTGTCAAAATCAAAGCTGTCATGGAACTCCCTAAAAGACCTTGAAGGCGCTGTTGTTTGGTAGGGTTCAACCTGGAGTCTAGCATGGTGAGTGTTCAAAGGGTCTAGGGGTGCTGGGCGGGTAGAATTAGAAGCGGGTGGGTGGTCTGCTGCAATACTGGAGACGGTGGCCGTGTCTAACGATGAGCTTGTTGCTGAGGACGCACCTTTTGGCAATACTTGTGTACTGGAACTAAAGTTAGCTACCCGTACGCGGGTGCAGCCATTGGAAATGGGAACGATACAGTGCGGGAGGGCAAGCTGTTTCGCGAGAAATATGTCCTTGTTAGGCGTTGGAACGTAGTCTCCATTGGCAACAGAGTGCTTTGAGTGAAGTTTGACGGTGACGGCGGCAAGGAGGTGGAATCCGATGACTTGCAGTGGCGCGTAATCTTGAAACGATTCATTCAGACGTGTGGGTTGAGGTAGGAATGTTCAAGGGCAAAGGTTCCTGTGGCGCAATCAATGAGGGCGGCGTGCGCTGAGAAAATATGCCATCCTAGAGTCAAAGCATGGGGGCAATTGGAAATCACGGCGAAGAGAACGCGGGTGGTTTCATTGTTTATGGTAATTCGAGCGCTGCACATTCCAAGAGGTGAGATAGCGCGGCCGTCTGCACCCAGGAGGAGCTTAGAATCCGGGGGCGTCAAAACCTTGTGAAGCTCGCGTCAAAGATCTTCTCTTATAATGGAGATGGCGGCACCGGTATCTACAAGCGTCAATATAGGAACGTGGTCGATTGAAATTAAAAGTTCGTTTTGTGTGTTGCTTAGAGCATCCTGAAGATGATTAATGGGCACGAACATTGATGCATCCCCACCTCGCGAGGCTGCGCGGTTTAGTTGCCCGAAATGCGGTGGTCGTGGGTGGGGGGGATGTTGAGCGACGGGGCATGGGCGAGGGTGAGCAGCGGGGATGGGGGAGGGGGAACGGCTGTATCGTGTGGGTAACCTGGGCTCTTCATTTTCATGACGGTGGAGAGATTGACTGATGGGCTTGAGTGACGTTGAAAGGACCGACGGTAGGCAGTCGACGAGAAAATGCGTGGTCCATCGTTGAATCGGCGGGACAATACCAAGCAATATGCCCGATTCCGTGGCAGATAAAACAGAGGGGTCGGTCATTTGACGTGCTCTATGCGTTAGGATCCCGTTGTGGGCTCATAGGATTGGTGGATGGCAAGTGGTGGACAGGACGAGGAGGCAGACGTCGGCTGTATGGTCGTTCCGGAGGGACGAGCCGGGGGATTTCTCGTTAGACCAACGCTTGAACAGCAAATACTGGAACTGCTGCACTACCTGAATCAGCAGGGAGCGCAGAGGTCTCTGTTGGCAGCATCGCTCACGGCGTACTATCCGGATGATTTGCCTCTCAGATATATGCGGATCGTCCCAGGTGGAC